>CAUYRT010001654.1:0-16017 GCA_963574885.1 Lepilemur ruficaudatus
AAGATGGAAATCAAAAGATTCTTTGAACTAAATGACAAAGGAGACACAAGTTATCAAAATCTGTGGGACACAGTTAAAGCAGTCCTGAGAGGAAAGTTTATTTCCATAAATGCCTATATCCAAAAGTCAAAAAGATCACAAATACACAACCTAATGAATTGACTCAAAGAGCTGGAGAAAGAAGAACAGATGGACCCCAAACCCAGCAGAAGAAGTGAAATCAATAAGATCAAATCAGAACCAAATGAAATTGACAACAGGGAAACTATATGAAAGATTAGTAAAACAAAAAGCTGGTTCTTTGAAAAATTAAACAAAATTGACACACGTTTGGCTAGACTAACCAAAAGCAGAAAAGAAAAATCTCTAATAAGTTCCATCAGGAAAATAAAGGAGAAATTACAACTGATGCCACGGAGATACAAGATATAATTTATGAATACTACAAAAACCATTATGCACACAAACTGGAAAATGTGGAGGAAATGGACAAATTCTTAGAAACACACAGCCTCCCTAGGCTCAACCAGAAAGAGATAGAATTCCTGAATAGACCAATATCAAGTACTGAAATTGAAATAGCAATAAAAAACCTTCCTAAAAAGAAATGTCCAGGACCAGATGGTTTCACACAAGAATTTTACCATACCTACAAAGAAGAACTAGTGCCTATCCTGCAGAAATTATTCCACAACATCGAGAAGGATGGAATTCTCTCCAACACCTTTTATGAAGCCAACATCACCCTGATACCAAAACTAGGAAAGGATGCAACAAAAAAAGAAAACTACCGACCAATATCTCTTATGAATGTAGACACAAAAATTCTCAAGAAAATCCTAACTAACCGAATCCAGGAGCTTATCAAGAAAATAATCCATGACAACCAAGTGGGCTTCATCCCAGGGATACAGGGATGGTTCACCATATGCAAATCTATAAATGTTATTCACCACATAAACAGAAGCAAAAACAAAGACCATATGATCCTCTCAATAGATGCAGAAAAAGCATCTGACAAAATTCAACACCCTTTTATGATAAGAATGCTTAACAAAATAGGCATAGATGGGACTTGCCTAAAAATGATACAAGCCATATATGACAAACCCACAGCCAACATCATACTGAATGGGGAGAAATGGAAAGCATTCCCACTTAGAACTGGAAAAAGGCATGGTTGCCCACTATCTCCACTTCTATTCAACATAGTGCTGGAAGTCCTTGCTATAGCAATCAGACAAGAGAGTGGAATTAAGGGTGTCCAGATGGGGGCAGAAGACATCAAACTCTCACTTTTTGCTGAGGATATGATATTATACCTAGAACACCCCAAGGATTCAACCAAGAGACTCCTTGAATTGATAAATGAGGATACAAAAATGTCTCAGGTTACAAAATCAATACACACAAATCAGAGGCATTCATAGACGCCAACAACAGTCAAACTGAGAACCAAATCAAAGACTCAATTCCCTTCAAAATACCAACAAAGAAAATAAAGTACCTAGGAATATATTTAACTAAGAAGGTAAAAGACCTCTACAGGGAGAACTACGAAACACTGAGAAAGGAAATAGCAGAGGACATAAACAGGTGGAAAACCATACCATGCTCAAGGGTTGGTAGAATCAACATTGTTAAAATGTCTATATTACCCAAAGTGATCTACAGAGTCAACACAATCCCTATTAAAATACCATCATCATTTTTCACAGACATAGAAAAAATAATTTTACACTTCATATGGAACCATAGAAGGCCCCATATAGCAAAAGCAATTCTAGGCAATAAAAACAAAATGGGAGGTATCAATTTACCAGACTTCAAACTATACTACAAGGCTATACTAATTAAAATAACTTGGTATTGGCACAAGAACAGGGACATTGACCAGTGCAACAGAACAGAGAACCCAGATATAAAACCATCCTCATGTAGCCATCTAATCTTTGACAAAGCAGACAAAAACATACACTGGGGAAAAGAATCCCTGTTCAATAAATGGTGGTAGGAAAACTGGATAGCCCCATGGAGAAGACTGACAGGATTCACATCTCTCACCTCTCACAAAAATTAACTCATGATGGATAACAGACTTAAACCCAAGGCATGAAACCATAAGAATTCTAGAAGAAAATATTGGGAAAACTTGTATAGACATCTGCCTAGGCAAAGAATTTATGAAGAAGACCCCAAAGGCAATCACAGCAACAACAAAAAAATAAATAGGACCTGACCAAATTAAAAGGCTTATGCACAACCAAGGAAACAATCATAAGAGCGAATAGACAATCTATAAAATGGAGAAAATATTTGCATGCTATATTCTGATAAAGAGCTGATAACTAGAATCTACAAAGAACTTAGGCAAATCAGCAAGAAAAAAATCAAACAACTCCATTAGAAAGGAGCAAAGGACATGAACAGAAACTTTTCAAATGAAGATAGACTAATAGCCAACAAACACATGAAAAAATGCTCAACATCTCTAATCATCAAAGAAATGTAAACCAAAACCACAATGAGATATCATTTATCTCCAGCAAGAATGGCTTTTATCAAAAAGTTCCCAAACAACAAATGTTGACATAGATGCAGAGAGATAGAAACATTCGTACACTGCCAGTGGGACTGCAAACTACTACAACCTCTATGGAAAGTGGCATGGCAATACTTCAAAGAACTAAAAGTAGAACTACCATTTGATCCAGCAATCCCCCTATTGGGTATCTACCCAAAGGAAGAAAAAGACATTCTACGAAAAAGACATCTGTACTTGAATGTTTATAGCAGCACAATTCACAATTACAAAGATGTAGAAACAACCCAAGTGCCCATCAATACATGAGTGGATTAATAAAATGTGGTATACGTATACCATAGAGCACTACTCAGCTATAAAAAAAATGGTGAAATAATACCTCTTGTATCATCCTGGGTAGAACTCAAGCCCGTTCTTCTAAGTGAAATATCACTACATGTACTCACCACTAAATTAGTACTAACTGATCAACACTTACTTGCACATATGGAAGTAACAACTATTGGGGACCGGGCAGGTGGAAGGGAGGAGAAGGAGATGGATAAATTTACACCTAATGGATACAGTGCACACTATCTTGGGAATGGACATGCTTACAGCTTAGACTCAGGCAGTGCAAAGTCTATGTGACTGAAGTGTTTGTATCCCCATAATATTCTGAAATAAAAAATAAAATAAAATAAGTTTAAAAAAAACAATTTTTACAGATCAACTCAACCAATTCTGTTTTTAAAATGGGCAAAAGATTTTAACAGAAACTACATAAGAGAAGATATACAAATATCTAATAATCACACAAAAGGTATAACCCACATGAAAATATAAATTAAAATCACAATGATTTATCATTTCATATCCATGAGAATAGCTATATCAAAAAGAATGACAATATCAAATACTGGATGTAGAGCAACATAAACTATTATACATTGCCACTTGGAGAACAGTATGATAAAGTTAAGCTTATTTCTACCGCATGATCCAGTAATTCCATTGCTAAGTATTTGCTCAAGAGAAATAAAATCTGATACCTACAACAAAGTTTTATAATACACTAATGTTCAGAGAAACTTTGTTCTTTATAACCCCAAACTGGAAACAACCCTAACAAAATATAGATAGATAAAGTGTGGTGTGTTTTTACAAAGGAATACTATTTACCAGTAAAGAGGAAAGAACTACCTATAAATGGAGCATGTGGATAAATCCTAAAAACATGGTGAGTAAAAGATGACATGTACACATAAACACATAAACATACTATATGATTTTGTTTATATAAGCACAAAATTTACATAAATATTTTTGATAGAAACCAGAAAGTGATTGTCTCTTGGATGAAGGGGAGGAGAATTGACTGGAAAAGGGGCATGAGAGAACTTTTTGATGATGAGGAAATGTCCTATAGTATACTATGTTAAGTGGTACATAAAGAAGTGTATACGCTTGTTCAAACTGATCAAAACTGATACATCATTTATGCATTATGAAAATTATACATTGACACAAAAAGTAAACAGCATTTTAATAGAGACCCTGAAAGAATTATTCTAAATTTTTTTCTGAAACGATAAACAAATTGCTATAAAGTAAGATTGATGCAGAGTTCTTGCCCTCAGAGTTGTTACATAACAAAGCATAGTAATTGAGAGCATGATCTCTGAAACTGCACCACCTGGATTCAAATTCTGGCTCACCACCTTAGCAGGTAACTTTTAAAGTCATGTGTCATGGACTGAATTGTGTGCCCCTCAAATTCACATGTTGAAGCCCTCAGCCCCAGTGTGACTGTATTTGGCAATAGAGACTTTAAAGAAGTATTTAAGGTTCAATGAGGCTATGAGGGTGGGGCTCCACTCCAATAGAGCTGGTGTCCTGATTAGAAGAGGAAGGGACATAAGGGACACACACACACAAAAGGTCATCGAGGGCACAGTGAGAAGGTGGCAGCCTGCAAGCCAAGGAGAGAGGCCTCAGGAGATACCAAGCCTGCCAACACGTTAATCTTGGACTGCCTGTCTCCACAACTGTGAGAAATAAGTTTCTGTTCTTTAAACCACCCAGTCTGTGGTATTTTGTTATGATAGCTCTAGAAAACTAATACATCATGTTTTCAAAAAGTAGGTAATGTCATAAGAAAATATATATTGCTGTGATACACACACACATACACACACACAGGCACTGGAAAGTTTTATACCCAAATTTTACTTTGGTTGGTATAAATGGCTTTTATTATCTTCCTTATAGTTCTGTTTAAATTTTTCTGTAGTGAACATATTGTAATAATTATAAATCAGTTAAGCATTTAAAAAGTTATTAAGTTCAAATTATCAATTCTTGCAAATTTTGAAATACTCATGGAAAATGAAACATGATTCTGTTGACACATTATTCAAAAAGAGAATTTTTTTACCACAAAGCTATATTGACATTGTTTTTTGTTTCCCCAAATACAATTATTTCCATAAAACAAGTTTTGTATCTCTTCAAAATTTCTAAAAAATAATAAAAGGTGAAATAATTATTGGAAAGAATTAGTAAAGATGAAAAAATGTGAAAGCAATGCTATGATACCAAAATAGCTATTCTAAACATTTGTGCTTGCTATGGCTTGCAGTTAAAATTTAAAAATAGCACTTAAATATGCGTGTTAATAACATCCAGAAGGCATTTCTTTCAAGCCTGTTTGGGCTGTTGAAGGGTTTAATTTAACCACAGCATTCATTTATGTCTAGCAGTTAAATTTTTTCTTTTAAGCTCAAAGGAACTGTGAGTTGTAACTATGATCTAATTGGTAAGGAATGAAGAATGTTTTTCATGTTTTATAGACAACATGAATCCTGATCATTTTACAGCAGTAAATTATGAAGCACTCCACTTGCTGTGTCTCCCTATGGAAGCCGGGGCCTAGCTCATTAAACTATAAAAATAACTTGCTGGCTTCGGCAGCTCCTAGAAAGGCTCTCTGACAAGGTGGGTTATTTTTATTTCACTAATACACATTCACTAGGCAGTCCAGAGCAAGTGAGATTCTTTATGGTCCCCAACTAAATCAATTTATAACTACATCTACATGTCAGAGGGGACGTGCAAAGAACCTAAACTGCTGTATGGGAAGATAATTTATTATTGATTTTTTCCAACCTTTTTTTTTTTTAAAGCGGCTACAATTCACTGGTTCCTTGGTTTCTTTCTGCAACACAAATGATCCATACAACACTTGTGATGTGTCAAATCCCGTTTCTGTGGAGAAGAGAAAGAATGTAAGAGTCAGGAGTGCCTGGCTTCCTGATGGCTTCAAGAGAAATAAAAAGTGAACTTTTGGTCATTTAGAAACAAGTAGCAAAAATTATGTCTGCTTTTCCCATTGTGAAAGACCTTATAAAATTAAGTGCTAATGATTTGTTGCTTAAATATGCATGCTAAATTACCTCTTACCTAATAAACCAGGTAACTTAATTTTACTGGAAGAAAAATTACCATAAATTTCATAGTTTTTCTCATGGCCTCACAGAGTCAGATATCCAGTTGCAAATAACTTGAAGACCATGCTCACGGCACATGACTGGAGCAAGTTAGAAAACGACTGTGACACAAAATCTGTGGCCTGCAGAGCTTGCCATCGAGCCCTGTAATGACTGATTCTGTTCACTTTCCTCCAGTTCTACAGTGACTAGGCTCTTCAGTGCGGACTTAGCAGCAACAATTTCAACAGAACATGTTTCTTTTTCTGTGATTAGAACAAGAGCCATGTGCGTACTTAGACTGCAGTTCTAAATTCGACCTACCACAGAGTTACTTTACCTCTATGCTTTACATTTATAAAGTCAAATAAAAACAACCTCTATTATCAGAATACTGTTAGGATTTACTGTTAAAATATTAAATAGCACATACTGTTACCATAGACAACAGTAATAACAATTATCCTATAATGATTGTGATATGATGAAAATAACAAAAGCCTCTTGAACACATGGCAACCCATTTGGGCAGAATGTCTACCAAGGTTTACCGCAGTCCTTACTCCCACTGCAGTTTGCCCCCATGGTCAGTGTTATGTTTATATTTTTTACGTTTTTGGTAGACTTAAATTATGATTTTTCTCCCTAGATTAGAAAACTTTCTTTTATATTAAAATGCTTTCATAAGTAAATGGGAATTATGGGATTTAGGCCCCTGACATAGTATTAAATATATTCTGATACACTTGAAATCAGAAGATCTGGCTTTAAATCTGGCGATATCACTTACTAGTTTGTAGTCATCTAATACAAAGCCTATTTCATAATAAAGTGTTGAATAGTTCGTATACTTAAAGTGAAAAACAAAATTTTTGTATCGGTTTTTAAAGTACAGTTTCTACTGAATGCATATCACTTTTGCATCATTGTAAAGTCAAAAAAAAAATAAGTGGAGCCATATATATGTGATAAATTGTTTTTCTCTTTCTGCTTTGAAGTTTTTTTTGTCTTTGTCTTTTATTTTCAATAGTATGATGTGTCTAGGTATGGATTTCTTTGTATTTATTCTATTTTGGGTTGTTGAACTCTTGGAATGTGTAGGTTAATTTTTTTCAGCAAATTTGGGAAGTTTTTAGCCATTATTTTTTCAAATATTTTTTCTGACTCTTTCACTCTTCTTCTGAGTCTCAGTTATACATATGGGTTGGTACACTTGGAATAGTCCCACATGTCTTCAAGGTTCTGTTCATTTTTCTTCAATGTTTACTTTGTTATTCAAATTAAATAATTTGTATTTATCTGTTTTCTAGTTCATGGATTTTTCCATCTCTATTTGTTCTTTTTTGTAAAAATTTTCTAGGTCCTTACTGAGATTCTCTATTTGTTCATTCACTGTTGCCGTGTTATCCTTTAACATGTTACACAAGATTTCTTTCAGTTCTTTGAATATATTCATAATAGCTGCTTTGTAATTTTCATCTACTAAATCTGACATTTTTCTGATAATCATAGTTTCGTATACTGCCTTTTTCTGAGTCATATGTTCCTCATTCTTTGCATATTTTATAATTTTTTGTTGAAAGCTGTATATTTTAAATAATATGTGATACCACTTATGAATTCTGATTTCTCCCCCAGAGTTCTTGTTGGTGCTGGTTGTTTATGTTTTTTATTTGTTTTTTAAGTAACTTGCTTGGTCCAAATCTGTAAAATCTGCTTCGTATATAGTATGTGGCCACTGATATCTCTAGTTAATTATTTTTATTATTTTTATTTTTTTTTTACTTTTAAAAGCTCGGACTTCTAGGAGTAGTCTCCATGTTTGCATAGTTTAGTTGGCCCCCAGTGATTGGACAGAGGCTGTTCTCAAGTGCTTCAAGATACAAGGCTTCAGTTCTCACCAATAGATATGTATGTCAGTAGCGGAGCACGTTCAAAGTTCATCTTGTCTTCAAGACTGCCCTGATTTTACTTTCTGCTGAGTCCTTTTGCATTTCCCCTTTGCATGCAGTGAGATATGAAAAGGAGATTGAAGACAGACATAAATCTGTACCACTTTTTCAGGTTATCTGGAAATTTGCATTTGTTTGTCCAATGACATTCTAAAAGGTAGTATGAGTGGGAAGAATCTAGAGGGAAGAGTAGCATTTAAGAACATAGCTCTCCCCAATTAGAGGGGAAACTCATTCGGGTTGTGACCACATCATACATTTTGTATACTCCTATGTATGTAACACAGGGGCCTGAAATGTGAAGATAGGTAAGTTCTCAATGAACATTTATTTTTTATTAATGACAATAATGATGAAAATAATTTTAACAATCACAGATGCATCATGCTAACTTAGCAGAAGAACTATGTTTAGGAAAGAAGAGCAGAATAAAAAAGAAAACAAATCTTTAATGTCGAAAATAGTTTGGATTGGTTCACTCTAAACACACTTTAATTTGAGGTGACAATTCTTTAGTTAGGGATTATGAAAAATGACAAAATGCCATGAATGTCTTTAACTCTTAACAATAAAGCTGTTCAGGAAAACCTTAGAAAAAACATTTTTACAGTTCAGACTTGGCCACCAAAGAAAATTTCTATAATTGCTATTTGCAAAAACATATTTTGAAATTTACATTTTCTCACTGAACAATATAAAGAGATACATCCTTACATTTCAATTGTGCCCTTCCAAAGTCTCATTTGTATATAATTGATATATACCTGTGTGTTTTCAATGAACCTTCAATGAGTTCCTTCTATATTTATAAGCACTCATTTTCCTTTATATTAATCAGAGGCTTACTCATGGCTTCCTTAGATCTCAAAAAATCCATACCCAAATTAGTAAAAGCAATTGATTGAAGTATTCCTAAATAAAACATTTCATAGAGAGATACTATGGTCTTTCTAAGGGTTTTAAATATGTATTGGTATTTTCAAAGCTGTCTTTATAGAAATGTTTTTAAAAAAACTTTAAAAATTCAACTATAAATGCTTTTACTATGTTAGCTCTAAATCTATTTACATGCATAAGACTATGACCATAAAATATTTCAGTATTTCCTACAAATAGCATTTTCCATAATGATAGCCTAATTATGTAGGCTATCTCCAAAGACTATTTCTCTACTCACAATTCTTTTCTCAAATGTGAGAAAGATAGAGAGACTACTTTATTTCAAATTCTTAAGTTGCAAAGAAGCTGATTTGCTTTTGCTTGGTACTGCAAGCAATTTAAGTCTCAATTCTCTAGTCCCCAGTGGTACATAAGCAATACAGCTGCCTTTCAAAGACATATCAATAACCATCTTCTTGGCAAAGTTTTATTGAACACATCTTTCTTCTGCAGCAAAATGCAATCTGGTTTTGATGAGTAGGAAGGATGGTGGACAGAAAGGTGAAAGTAACACTCAGTTAAGAAACAAGTGTTGGCCGAAAGAAAAAAAATTTAAACCACAGTCTGAATACTGCAAGACTGATGAAAGCTATGGGACTAAGGGAGTGGTATCCATTCACATAATAAAAGCAATAGATGAGTATAATTATCCAAAGCACATAAGCAGTAACATGACATACAGGGAATGAGACATAAATTTAGGAAACCTGATTAATATTGGCTCGATATTACAAAGCATAACCATCAAGCATGAGCCAATGTAATTACGGTTTGCAAAACTGTAATTTACTCAAATTTGAAAAGGCAATGACACAGTATGTCATAAAAATATACAGATGCACCCACCAAAATAATCTCAGAGCCTTAAATACTTATAAAGTATTTTCTATTTAATTTTGTTCATGCCCATATATTTGTAATCTGAGATTTCTGTATGTGTGAGTCTGAAGTAAGTTCAGTTCCAGCTGAGTGAGATGCCTGATGAATGTTAATGAGACAGATTGTCTATTTTAATATGTGTTTTTGTACAAACTGATTATATTAAAGTATGTTATAATTGAATTATTTTCCAGACTATCATTTAGGAGTACTTGTTATTTTTGAGCTTTGGTTTTTACCATACCAATGGTGACCTTGAAATATTTAAAATAGCATAGTTTGTGGGAGAAAGAGGATCCTATTACCAGTAAAGGTTACTTGTATAACAGGTAAAAATAGACTTCTTTGAGGATTTTATATTTCTATTTGGAGGTTGTTTCCCTGTGCTTTTTCCATTGCAGCAAAATTGATTTAGACTCAGACCAAGCACTATACTCTTTTCAATCCACCAAGAGCCAAACATTTTAAATTAGTCAAATCTGTGGTCACATAAAAAGCAATCGTGTCATTAAAGTTCTTATTTTATTCACCTACCAAATTCTCCCACATGGGCAATATTCTGAATTTTAAAACCATCTGCATATATATAATTCAAGCCAGTTTCCCACAGTTGGTTCTCTTAATTTGTGAAAGTTCAGTTCTAAGCTAGTAAAACTGATTGTATTTGCTTCTGGAGAGGCAACAGAGTAGTGGAGCCCTTTGTAGTTTCCTTCTTAGAATAATGTTTCTAATTTGCTCACTTCAAAACACATAAACATGTCTAATATAAGGAAAAATAAACAAACAATGGCAATAATGAAAATAGGTATCATTTAATGAATACTCACCTTGTTATAGGAAAATGCTAAGTGTTCTTATAAATATTAAATCATTTAATTGACCTTGTCAGATTTCTGTTAATATCCCTGTGTTTTCCATGAGGAAATAGGCAGAGAGAGTTTTGCTGATGTAGATGTAGCCTATTGGTGACAAAAAGGGGGAAAAAAGCAGGTGCCTGTTTATTATATTTTGAAAGGAATCTTGAAAAACAAATAAGGAAACTCTCTAGTTTCAAGATATAATATGATAGGAAATTATCAAATTGTATCCTACGGTGCTTAGGACATCCCAAAGCACTTGATTTAAACCTCTCTGTGTATGCATATTTACATGTTAATTAATACTATCAACTATACAGCTAATTACAGTTTATTACAAAACATGTTAACATGTGGGTTAACCTGCACTTTGATTTTAACAGTTTGGTATAAAAGCTTCATCTGCCATACTGGGAAACATGTTTGGACTTCTTATAAATATGTCATTTATTGGGAGGTGTGTAGCTCAGAACTGACCCTTCTGAAATTTTAGTTCTGTGAATGTGCTTATAAAATGGGAAATCAAATGCCGTACTCTAGTTTCTGATGTTACTCAGGTAGATCTGCCATCAGAACAAATTCATCCTAACAACAGTTCACTGGTACTCACAAGAATGTGTCCACACTGAGTCGTGATGATATTATACATAGTTTTATACATTATTCACAATTTGGAGAGCTTGTATTATATATAATATTATATTCATATCTAAAAATAATAGTTAATTTCTGTAGAGCCCTAACACTGTGTCCATTTTACTGATAAGGAAATAGAGTTTCAAAAAGTTTAAGTAATCTGCCCCACGTCAAATTCTTATAAGAGTTAATATTTGCAAAACACTTCTAATCCCTGTACCTCTCAAAGATAAGGAATGTGAGCACTTGTTAGTCTTCATGACTCAACTTCAAACCAAAACAGTCCTATTATTCCACTTTGAAGCTACTGAATCAGTTTAATTGACGAGTATTCTTAGATTAAAAGGTGAGCTTTTAGAAAACATCATCGACAGGTACATATATAAGTCATAAGAAAATAAATTTTGTATGCTGAAATGATATGACCCTAAATGATGGTTATAACTACAAATTTAAAATTTTGTTTTTAGCATCAAAGAAACTTCACTGTTTTCATTAACTGAATTTGAAGTAAATAAATGTTATAAACTTAACTCATAAACTGCACATTGTTTAATGTTAAATGCCACTTTGTTCTTGACATTAAGTGCCACATATCACTTCCTTTGAGAAAACGAAGAAAGAGAAGAGGTTTTGGAATCTGAAGAGCTGATGCTGAGTCTGGGATTACACGGTGTTAGGCAAATTACTTAATTGCGCTAAACTTCTGTTAAGACTGGAAGAAAGAAAGGGGGAAGTCCAGTTATTAAAGGCTTACTGTGGGCCAGGTGTGGTGCTATCCCTTCAACATTTTCTCATTTAATGGAAGCAATAACATCTTCAGAGGATTATTTTAATAAATAATGGAGAAAATGCATGTAGACAGGACTCTTTAATGTGATATCCTTCAAGTTAGAGAGCTGATAGAAGTCCAGCAGCCACTAGCCACTCTACAAAGGAATAATCTACTCAACAAAGATGATAGAAAACCTACTGTGGACAAAGGGCCAAGTCAGCAAAATGAAATCTAAGAACATGCTTGGCCTGCCAGTAATATTCTAATTCACGAGAAGAGGGAGTAGAACCAATGAAATTGTTCAAGGGTCTGAGATCAACTTGAGGTGAAATCCCTGAAAGTGATTCCTGAAGTTATTTAAAAAAAAAAAAAAACCTGGACAGTTGATCTCAGAGAGGGGAAAGCTTTAGAAAATGTTTTCCTAACCTCTGCCTTTCTGGGGGAAAAAAAATGAGATTTGTTCATAGGAACCAGATAGATAACATATGACCTGAAAATTTTTTGTATTAATAAAAAAGAAAAAAATAGCACAAAATATAACTGTCTTAAATGTTTGAAGGTTTATCAAATGGAGGAAGAATTGGACTTTTTCTATTAATTTCCAAAGATAGATATGGATAGATGGTTAGAAATTAGTTATAGAGAGATGATTTGGGACTCAATACAGAAAAATATTTCTTACATTTAAAATTCTTCAAGAAGAGAATGAGTTAGAAATAAACCCATTTCTAGTGAAGAGGGTCTCTTAAGTCATTATTCAAATCCCTAGAACAGGCTGACTTGCTGAAATCATCTGAAAGACACTTGCAGAGAAGTCAGAACTGTATTCCTGATGACAGGCAAAGGGTAAGTCCAGTCTTCTAAATGCGTTTTTCAAAAAGGAAACTGATGACCTAGGGATAAAGGCCATAGATCACTGGGAGGCCAAATTTTGCATGGTTATGACTCTAGGGTATAGAATCATGCAGACTTGAAATCGGTACCTGGTTCTGTCAACATTTTCTCCTCTGTTGATTTTGAAGTACATAAATGTTCTACCATTCGGTGTCATTTTTCTCATCCATTAAATGGTAGTAGTGTCTATCTCTCAAGCTTAGAATAAGGATAAAATGAGAAAATATGTGTAAAAAGCTTACCGTAGTGCCTGGCACAGAGAAAGCACTAAAGATGGTTGAAATTAGCACAGGAGGAAAGAGGGGAAAAGGCATGGATATTATTCATTCTAGGGGTAAAAAAATTAGACAAATTTTCTGAGGTGTTTCAAAATTATCTATTCTTAATTAGGGAGGTGACCTCATCCAGGGCAGAAATACTGTTCCTACTAGGAGATACTGCTATACTAAAATTCCCTTCCTTTACTGAAGATGAATTTTATGTAAGACACTGTTTTAACCATCATATAATTGAAAGCATATCCATACAATTGTACAATGTATAATTGGGAGCATATTCTAAGTAATCTTTCATCTCTCCAAAAAAAGTAAAGACTTTTCTACTTTTGACTCTTGATAGCTTATTTTGCTAGTACAATTTCACAAGAAACAGAGAAATGAAACTGAATGTCACTGAGATAGAAATATGAAAGAATTACATCAGTGGTCACAACAAAACATAAATTGTCATCTTTCATCTATTTCTGATAGTGCAAACATAATATTTTTACTACTTCTAAAAAGAATGTATATGAATCACCAGCAGATGTTTCAAATATCAAGCACTACTGACCCTCAATTGTCAAACCGGCATAGCTCTGTTTTGAAACCCTTTTCTCGAATTGGACTGGTTTGCATTGATCTTTTGGCTTCTCATTCCTTTCCTAATGTCGTCACACATAGTGAAATCTTTAGGCTTATTCAGACACCATCACTGTTCTAGGAATCAGCTCTCTCCATTTCTACCTACATGGCTTTCACAGGATCCTCTTTATTAAATACAGTATCCATACATCTAGTTTGTTTGGTAGTCCTTTCTTACGTTTGTTGTGTCATGAGATTTAGTATTTGTCCAGGATTTTCCACTTATTAATGAGAAATCATTAGTAATATTTGCATTACAATAAGCCAGGAAGGGTTTGGTGGGCTCCACTTTACTTTGACTTCTGTCATGGTCACATCTAGCGGTGTGTGAGGGGCACCAGAAGTGAAGAGATTTCTCCCTATTCAGCACATGATCAAACCAGAAAGATGATTAACCATTGAAAATTATCACCAAAAAAGCAAAGAAGAAACTGAAACTGATATGATGAGAGCACAAGCAGTATGCAAGATCTAAATTTAAAATGCTGTGATTATGTTGTTCTTCATTGTAGTAAACACATTTTTTTAAAATTTGAATTTGGAAATAATTTGAAATTTATAAAAAGTTGCTAAAATAATATAATATTGTTACAAGGGACACTCGTATACCCATTCCTCACACTCATTTCTTGTTAACATTTTGCCCCATTGGCTTTATCATAATCTCTCTCCCTCTCCTTTCCCTGTCTCCCTCTCTCCTCTACCGTCTCCTCTCTCCTTTCACTTCCCACTCTTCCTCTCCCCCACTCCTTTCTCTTTCCCCTGAACCATTTTAGGGTAAGTTACATACATCATAGCCCTTTGCTCTAAATATTTTAATATTTACTAAGATGAAGAATATTCTCATAACCATAGTTCATTTATCAATTTCATCAATTTATATTGGTATAATACTTTTATCTAATTTACTGCCATGTTTTAATTTTGTAAATATATCTACAACTGTTCTTTAGAGTATTTTTCTCATTTAGTACAAGATCCACTCTAGGGTCATACATTGCATTTGGTTGTCAGTGGTCATGTCTCTTTCGCCTCCTTTAATCTGGAACATTTTCACAGCTTTCCTTTCTCCTTTATAACACTGACATTTTTTGAAGAATCTATTCCCTTCAACTTCTTTTATTTTAGTATAATTTTAGAAAGAATATTTTGATAGATCTATTTTTAAATGAGTAAATTTTAATTCTGTACTAGAATGGAATGAAATTAATCAATTCCATGATTTTATGACATCTAAATTTGGGAAAACATTCAAGAAATCATAAACACATAGATGGCAATATCATTATTGAATTTTGTCTTTTGGAATCATTTCTCAAAGACAGATACTTTGAATGAGAGCAAAAAGACAGGATCTGTGAAAGTATTTTATCTGAAATATTTTCATATTTTAACACAAAAAAATAAAAATAAGAATATATAAATTGAAAATCCTCACTTAGTAGAATTCTCTTCTCTACCTCAGGATTTAGAGAGAATATTTTCTTCATCAAAAAATACTATGGTCTATAAAGTAGAGTCAGCTGAAGGTGTTGACAATTTTAAATTTATTTATCATAAAAATGTAACTTTGAAACAAAATTACAAGTAACATGAAAAAATAAAAGCTAATGAGACAAAATACTTTCTACAGAAAGAGATTCCTGCCAAATAATAGGGACAGACATAGCTAAGAAATTTTTAAAAGTATATGAATAGAAGAATGGGCCCCACTTGTACTTGCCATCAAACTGGTATTGACTGATTAACACTATGGTGCTCAAATGGTGGGAGTGATCACTAGGGAATTGGGGGGTGGGGGGTAAACCCACTTCTGAACGACGTGGTGGGCACTGTGGAGGGGTGGGACATGCTTGAAAAGTAGTTGGGGAGTGGAATGAGGGGTCTCAATAGGGGAAAGGAATTCCTCTAAAACTGATTTATGTGATTAACTGTATACCTCAGTAAATTCACTGAAAATCATTTAATTGTACACTTAAAATGGGTAAAGGCATGATATGTAAAGTACACTTCAATAAAGAAAAAAAAGTATATGAATATAGACAAAGGACAAAAATTCTGCTCATTTTGAGGAAGAAGAATACAAAACCTAGTTATTAAACCATTCCTGTATGTCCAGTACTGTGGAAGTTTGTAAGTGCACAATCCTCAAGTATACAAACTATCTATGG
>CAUYRT010001657.1:0-23830 GCA_963574885.1 Lepilemur ruficaudatus
AAAAATAAAATACTTAAAATAAATTTAATCAAGGAGGCAAAACACTTGGATACTGAAAGCTATAAAATATTTCAAATATTTTTGAAAGAAATGAAAGAAGACACAAATAAATGAAAAGGCTCCCTGTGTTCGTAGATTTTAATTTAAATTTAATCTAAAATAATATTGTGAAGATGTCAGTATTACCCAAACCAATCTATACTTTCAATGCAACACCTATAAAAACCCAATGATGGTTTTGGTAGAAATTAAAAAAAAAAAAAAAAACCCTGATTTTCATGACAATTCCAGGGACCTTAAATAGCCATAACAGTTTTGAAAAAGAACAAACCTGGAAATTTCACGCTTTCTAATTTTAAATATTACTAAGTAGCTATTTTAATCAAAATGGTGTGGTAATGGTACTACAAAAAAAATCTATTCCATTGATTAATGGAATAGATTGACCAGCCCAGAAATAAAGCCTCACATATATGGCCAAATGATTTTGACAAGGGTGCCAAGACTATTTAATAGAAACAGGATACTCTTCAACAAATGGTGCTGGGAAAACTGCATATTGACACACACACACACACACAAAATGAAGTTGGACTCTTACTTTAAATAATAATAAAAAATAATACAAAATGGATCAACACCTAAATATAAGAGCTAAATCTTTAAAACTCAGAAGAAAACATGATGGAAAAATTTTATTATATTGGATTTAGCAGTAGTTTCTTGGATAAGGCTCCAAAAGCACAAGCAATGAAAGAAGAAAATAATTTGGACTTCATCAAAACTAAAACTTTTGTGCATAAAGGACATTACCAACACAGTGAAATGATAACACAACAACTGGGAGAAAATATTTGCAAGTCATATATCTGACAAGGGACTGATATCCAGAATATGTAAAGAACCCCTGTAATTCAACAAAAAATAAAACAAAGAATTCAATTAAAATGGGCAAAGGACTTGATCTGATATTCCTCCACAGAGGATATACAAATAAGCAATAAGCACATGAAAAGATGCTCAACATCACTCATCAGTAGGGCAATGAAAATCAAAACCACAGTGAGACACCCCTTTATACTCATTAGGATAATTATAGAGAGAAAAGAGAGGGAGAAGCAAGGAAGGAAGGGAGGGAGGAAGGGAAGAGAGAGAGAATGTACAGAAATTAGAACATAGGCATTGCTGGTGGGAAGGTAAAATGATGTTGCCACTATGGAAAAAGGTATGGAAATTCCTCAAAGGAAATTAAAAATAAAGTTACCATGTGATCCAGCAGTATCACTTTTGCGTATATACACAAAAGAGCTGAGAGAAGGGATTTGAATGAATACTTGTACACCCATACTCACAGCAACATTATTTACAATGGCCAAAATGTGGGTACAACACAAGCATCTATGGATGGTGAATGGATAAACAAACATGCCATATCCGTGCAAATGGACTATTATACAGCTTTAAAAAGGAAGGAAATGTTGACACATGCTACAGCCCGTATGGACTTTGAAGACATTATGTTAAATGAAATGTGCCAGTCACAAAAGAACAAATTTTTCATCATTCCACTTATAAGAGGTACCTGGAGAATCAAATTCGTAGAGAGAGAAAGTGGAATTGTGGTTGCCAGGGGAAAGGGGGAGTTAGTGTGTAAGGGGTACAGAGGCAATTAAGCATGAAGTTCTAATAACCATAAATTTTAATATGCAAGATCTGGAAAAAAATAAAAAACAGCTACCTCCAACGTATTCTTTTCTAAAAAGTTATTTGGAAATAAGTATTTTAAAAAGCCATAACCAAGAATACATGAGACGTGAGATGTGAATTTGAAGATCCAACACAGGCAGCAGGGAAAAGACATTTGTAGGAAGGCAGTGAAGGCACCTCTCAGCATGACTGGTGTGGACAAAGAATAAAAGGCATTCTGCACAGCTGGAGCAGGTCAAAGTTAACTTCTTTCGAAACGTAACATGAATGGAATATCTGAAGCGTTTGCAACTCCTTTGAGGAAATTCTGATAGTTGGCAAAGAAATCACTTTAAATTTGTTAATATAGAAAACTAAACAACAAAAGCACATTATAAAAGAAAATATCACTATAAAGTGAAGTAAAACAAATATAATCATAATTTGCTATAGAGCTCACTGGTAAATAGAATAGCAACAGCCAGGAAATACTATAATTGAGTATTCACTTTTCTACCCAAAATAGCAATGTAACACTTGGGAGGATGAGGATGAGTAAAATGTCTATTTATACTGCAGTAGAAGAAAAAATGCATTAATATAGCTTTTCATGTAGGGGAGAAACGTCACAAATAAAACTAACAAGTCAACAACATCAGTATGTTACATAGAGACGCAAAGAGAAATACCATAGTAACTGGGAAGAACGTGGCCCAGCGCATGCGGGGTGGGTGCAGTGGGAGCCCGGGCACCTCTCCTATCAGGCGTCTGTGTCCTTAGTGAAATGGCAAGCAATTTCAGCTGAGGCGGAGGACTGAGGAGAAAAATGTAGGTGAATTAAGGACAGAGGAGAGGGTTTGTGATAATCACCTAGGACACCGGGAGAGGTATGGGCCTGTGATAATGACAATAAAACACTAATATGCTTGGTTATGATTTTTAAAATTGTTTTGTTACAGCATATCTAGGTGTGTTTGTTAGCTGGAGTAAAGTAAAATGATTTGTGCTTAACCGTGTCCTTATCATAAGGGTCAAATTACCAACAATATTTCTATTCCCCAATGCTCATGCTGTTTGGTTGAAATTAAATTTTACATATAAGAAGTTTGACCAAAGACCACGGTACTGCCCATGGTTGCCTAGCTGTATTTCACATTTAAAATGCAAATTTGAAATTAACAATTTTGTGAAGTGCTAACCAGTCCCCAAGTGCAGACAAACGTGTCCATATCCTCCACAGCTGCGGTGTCAGGGGAGGCTTCTCTCAGTCTAGGTGGTATTTTCAAATGCATTCCTGACTTCCTGGCTCTTTGACCTCTAGGAATCTCTCCTGCCTTTAATTCTAGCAATTCCAGATTCTCTCAAAAAGTTTAGCATATAAACATGCATCATCTATTATTGTTCCCTTGCTTTGTTTTTACAATCATTTTCTGGCATTCATAAATGCAAAGACAAGACATTTCGGTTTTAGTCTCCAAATTACTGAGCACACACTTCCCAGCAAACCTAGCACTGACTGACACACAGGATCATATTGACCTCTCCACTTCTAATAAAAGTGTTTGTTTATAAACTGCTGTTGCCAAGGGTAGAAAAATAAATCACAAACTCACAGGGAGGAAAATTCTACTTTTAAAATCATGCATCACAAAACTTCTATTTAGCTATTCGCAGCAGGAAACTCAGTAAAAATTATTTAAGCACATTAATTGAAATCAGCTCAGCCTACCTTCGTGAGAAAGTTGTTGCATAAAGGGAACAGTGCCTCTAATTAAATCCAAAAACCCTACAGCTGTGAAACTATAAATTTTTATCTATGCTAGCAGTAGCTCTAAAAGTGATTTTAAATTAAAATATTAACTTCCCCCCCTACACACAATAAAAGACTTAAAACTTCCATAAAATGAATCAGATGTTTTGTCCTCTATAAGTGGATGCTCTGATTTTAGCAGACTTTTCTTACCTCAGAATAAAGTGTTTACTATATGGTATATTGCTCATGCTCACTTCTTTTTTTATGACAATTTTTGTAGCATGACTTAACTAGAAAGAAACTCAGCATTTTTGTATTTCTTTCTTACTTTTTTATTTTTTTTATCAAAGTTGTTCCCAATCTGCCAGTTGCAACAAACAACATCTGGTCTGTTGCTGGGTGGGTAAGTTAAATCTTCTCTCTCCAGGATAGGAAAATCTGTGTCTAGATCCTAGAGTATAGATTTCACACCAGTTCAAATGTGCATGTCCAATGGCTGCTAAATTTCTACTAAAAAGAGAGAAAAATGTCCTTCTTAAAGGGGTGAGTTCCAGAAAGTCATCGGTGAGATGCTAAATAGTTTGGAAGCTTGAAAATGAGCCAATGATTAGAAGTTATCAGTTGCTCAGCTGGCTCTGTTCTTGTAAGTTTCAGTTTGCTTGACAAGTTTTGTCATTTGTGTGAAGCTTCCTCCTACACCCACAAAGCAGAGTGTATTTGGAGAGTAGCTGAAGATCTCTGAAGGCATTAGTCGGCCTTGTCAAAATGATTCCACCCGTGTAACATCAAGTATGTTGACCCTAACTGACTCTGGAGTTTCTATTGTCTATGCATTAACCTAGAAACCCTACTGATGCTGTCCTGGGAAGGCGTGTGTGTTGGGACTAGCACAGGTGTGCACCCCGCTGCACTGCCTCCTCGAAACGACTCCCAGTAGTGCCCACCCTCACCTTAACGTGATTAACTTGCAAGCCTCAGGAAGACACTCCACAGGTAACTTTTGAATTCATTATTGTTTGAAAACAGAAGCATGACAATTTAGGAAAGTCAAATAGAACCTCTTTGACCTTGTCCTTTCCTTTAAGACAAGGATTAGGAGACAAACCTTGTACGTCAAATAGTGAAAGTTTGTTTTTTTTATTAGCTGTAACAATTGTCACCGTTTCATCTTTGCATCCTTTTACATCACCCCTCTATCAAATCCAGGTCCTAAAATAATTCAACCCCAGTATGGCATCTGCAATTAATCTCATCTCTAAGCACTGTTATTCCTTTATGCGCCTTCCCTAGAATCACAGAAAACGTATTTTTACTCTATCGCACATTGTGCACCAACGCTCACATGTCAGTGATATTCCCATATTGAGGAGTTTTGTATTCTAAGATATATTTTTGACATTTATATTTTTAAATTTGTGGTGCTTGTTGTCAATGAGTACATTTACTGAGTCGTTTGTCTCCCACTAACACTTTGCTAAATTACTGATGATCTTTATAACTTATAACACTTTAGAATCAAGACTATCCAGTACTTTTGTTTGTGCTTGAAAAATCCTAGTTCATTATCTTAGTGGCAGGAAGAACAGTAAATTCAGAGTCACAGGTTTTGAAATCAGGGATGGCTTTGGTGAAATCCAACTTCTGTGTCCTTAGACTCCTAAATCCACATGTAAACTGTGAATGTAAATTAACTAGCTCAGGGCCTTGTTTTGAACAAGTAGGCACATGACAAGTACTTACTAATTACTATTCTCCTTCTCTTTCCCCAAAGGACAGACTAATCTGTCCCTTAAGAACAGGGAAGATGCTTTATATTTGTCTTATGTTCAGTGTTGTAGTTGTTCAACAGTGTTATTATTAACTACCATATAAGCAAAATTATTTAATGGTTGCTTAAGCCTCAATAACATCTGAAAATACTGCAGAGAATAATGGAAAAATGTGAATGAGCTCTGAGAAGCTAAACCTGACGTAATCAACGCATGTTAGCACTAACCCATTCTACCAATAGAAGAGGTGCTGATATTTACTCTGATTTAAGGCACAATACTAACAAAAGTGTTGCCTTTGTATTATATATTTCTAATGTATTACGTGGTAAGAATTTGGGTACCGTGGGAAGAGGATATCGTGGAGCTAGGTAAAAAGTGATAGCTGTCATTCAAAAGGAGAGAAAGAAGGCAAACTTTTTGCTCTATATTCCTATCCAGCTATAGAATATATAAGAAACCACTATACGGAGTCCCTTAATATTTGGATAAACAATCCTACATAGCTTAGTTACTCCTAAAGTTATCCCAGCACAGAAGTCCAGAGCAGCAATAGAAATTACAATGGTCTCTGCCTTATCAAGAGAAGGTTATCTGGAGTTTCACATATTCATCTTAGAGGGAGGAAGGTGTGAAATATATCTGAGAAAGAATTCTATCCAAATTGGTTAAAATAAATTTTGGATATTTCAAGTTTCAGCCATCTGGAAAATTCTTTTATGTGGACTATCTCAGTCTTTGGTAAGACCATATGAATAAGGTGCTATTTTAGTTATCTGATGAAGAAAAATGAATTAATTGTTTTTGAAAATTACTTTGACCACATAGGCATTAAACAATGAATTAGTAAAACATTTGGATATAATAAAATTGCTTGGTTTTTGAAATCCTGGGCTTTATACTTAAACTATCTAGCATTGACTAAATTCCTTAATACTTCAAAGCTTAATCTATATAATGAGAGTAATAAAACTTAATTCATAAATATATTTTATATGAGAATAAAGATTGAAACATGCAATGCTCTTAGCACAGAGGCTTGCACATTTTAAATTCTTATTACATGATGATTGTGGTAGTAGTAGTAATGATTATTAATTATCCTCATTATTATTTTCACTCATATCATCCTCATCATAATGTGATTTCCACATTATTATTAATGATTTATACAAACCAGTAATAATCCAAAGAGATCAAATTTACTTGCCCTAAATTTCTCTGGCTTCAATCCTATGTATTGTTTCAACTAATAAGAAAATCAAGGAAGGTTGAATAGGAGATGTGTTGGAGTGTGGAGGCAAGCTACACCAAGCTTTATAGAGGGCATTAGTTCCTGCCTGAAGGAGTAAGGACATTAACCTCCCCAACTTAGCAAGTAACTTTTTTTTTTTTTTTTGAGACAGAGTCTCACTCTGTCACCTAGGCTAGAGTGCCGTGGCATCAGCCTAGCTCACAGCAACCTCAAACTCCTGGGTTCAAGTGATCCTCCTCTCTCAGCCTCCCGAGTAGCTGGGACTACAGGCATGCGCCACCATGCCTGGCTAATTTATATTTATATATATATTAGTTGTCCAGCTAATTTCTTTCTATTTTTTTAGTAGAGATGAGGTCTTGCTCTTGCTCAGGCTGGTCTTAAACTCCTGAGCTCAAACGATCCTCCTGCCTCAGCCTCCCAGAGTGCTAGGGTTATAGGCGTGAGCCACCGCGCCCAGCCAGCAAGTAACTTTTCCCCCCCTAATTCTGCATAAGATCTTTGAGATGCTAAAGAAACTCAAGGTTTTTTTTTTTTTCTCTTCTTATGTTATTGTCAGAAATGATCCATATTAAACCAGAGTAACTAAGCTCTACATTTAACTATATCCTGCAAACTTTCTTGGTATCCGGGATGTTCTAAAGTATGGAAACATGCCTAAATACCTAAACTTTTTGAGATGGCATTGTGTGGAGGAATGCACAATGGAATTTTAATCACACTTTTTTTTTAAATTATGTTTTTTCAACTTTTAGTATTCTGTGGTAATCAGCCTCCATAATAGTTTTCTAGTGACCTTTGATGCCTGGCATGCATGCTCATGTTGAATCAGTGAATGTGATTTTCAAGGCTTGGTCATAACAGAAATTGCAACTTCCACATTGAACTCTTGGCTTTATGACTCTGGGGGAAACCAGCTGTGATGCCATGAACACACTCAAGCTACTCTGTGGAAAGGCCACTATGGTGAGGAACCAAGGTCTCCTACCAACAGCCATGTGACTGAGCCACCTCAAAAAGTGTATCCACCAGCCCCAGTTAGACCTAAATGACTCCATCCCTGGGGGATGTCTGTGTGCAACTTTGTGAGAGATCCCACCCCAGCACCATCTAGCTCAGTCACTTCTGAGTTCTTGAACTAACAAAACTATGATGGATAACAAAAAATTACTCTTGTTTTTAGCTATTACAGTTCTGAGTGATTTGTTAAATAATATTAGATAACTAATACAAGTACTGGTACTTTTAGCAAGTGATATTCTTTTCTTTTATATCTTTACTTTCTTGTTTTTTGTGTGTGCTCAGCATCATTATTTGCAAAATGAGCAAGATAGTATCCAAGGCACAAAGAATTTTTTGTTTGTTCTGGGTGTATGTGTGTGTGTGAAGATTAAATATCTCAGTATAGCTACAGGAACTGATACATGACAGTGACTAGTCAATAAATATGGATTGTCCTCTCTTGCCATCATTTACAAGAAATGCATTGTTTTTCCTAAAATACTATGTGCTTGTAAAGAGAAATGTTGAACGCTCAGTTCCTGTTTCTAGAGACTAGGATAAATGTATGTGTAGTGTGAGCCTTTTAAGGTGATATAGAGGAATGGGATTCTAAAAGCCTAAAATGTCCGAAGATTCCCCACGGTGATGACAAATGATTTGTCCAAATATCAAGGGCTAGTTGTAGTCTAGGAGGGATGTATATAATTCATATCATATCTTTGTATGTTTGAAGACACAAAGGAAAAGGGATTAAAGAAGATTCCGTCAAAACCAAGAATGTTCAGAAAATATAATGGAAGGTAAACATCAGTACTGATAATGTGTTCAGGGTGAAACATAGAACTGTTCGTCTTACACAGACACCCTGAGGGATCAATCAAGGCGAAGACTATGACGGAGCCCCAGAGACCTAAGTGTTTTGCTCCAACATTCCTTCTAGCCTCTGCATCCTCCTTCTTGCTTCTTGTTTGCAGCAGGAATGCCACTCCACCAGCTGGGCTGTTTTACGCTGACTGGAAATACGTAAAGTGAGGAAGATAAAGGAATACAGAGACCACTTCAGGAGTTACCACTTATATTGAATTTCCAGGTGTATCATATTGATCAGAAATGCATGACTTAGGTACCAAAAGTGCATGGGTCATTGAGAAATGGGTTCTTGAATTAATACTAATGTGTATTGATTAGAGTCTTACTAGTAAGGAAGGAGGTGAAGTGGGTATTGGATTAGGCAACCAGCTATGTCTACTACACTTGTTAAGTTACAAAAGTGCATGCAGTCAATTTTCATTATTCGTGGTTAGTTATTTTCTATAAAGTCACCACAAAAGCTGAATTGATGAATTCTGAAGCATTTCTCCTAGGGGAAATACAGGGTTAGGTTCCTGTGAGTCTCTGGTCACCCTACTTTCATCAACTGATGAATACATAACCTTGTTTTAGGTCTGTTTCTTTTTAAAGACACTGTATTTAATATATATTGTGATTAATTAGTAGAAAATTCACTGCCAAGATTAAAAGAAGTAAATTGGCCCTGGGTGCTCTGTCTTGCAGGCCGGCAAACAGGCCAGCCAGCGCGCTGCAGGGTCATCTAAAAAACAAAAAAAAAGAAAAGAAAAAAAAGTAAACTGCGTATGTCCTGAACATCTCTGGCTTTGCCTTCTCCTAGGTGTTGCGGAAAATGTAGACTCAAATCATGAGAGCAGCAAGAAGAATTTCTTTGAGGAGGAAACAGATGATGAGGAAAGTGTGATTTTTACATTGGTTCCATTTGACGAATCAAATATAGAACAACGATTGGAATCGACGTCTCTTCAACTTACGATGTCAGAGCGAACGAGCCTGGGAACACTGTGAGATCCTCTGCCTCCAACAAATGAACACGCCAAAGCTCCCCGAGACGCTGGACGTAAAGCACCAACTCTTCCCTTGCCAACCATTTTGCCTCCCACTAATAACGTGTGTGGAGACACTCTGTGGAGCTGGTGCCAACAGCTCAATTGAGCACTGACGGCAAGAAAGCAGCAGTTTTTCTGAGGCTTCAGCAGCGCGCTCATCCTGAAGAGAAACATGATATTCCTGAAACATCAAGGGAGGCCAGATCACGGCCATATTCAAGAACACACGAGACAGGGACCAAGAGAGCAAAGCTTCAGGAAAGTTGCAAGATGAATGAGAAAGCGGAAGAGACTAATATTACTGAAGTGATTTCGTCACCTCGGCAGTCTTCGTTGGCATCGTGGGGAAGGATTGCAGCAAAAGGTATTCAGCCTAATGCTGCAGATTCATGCTCTATTCCCGCTTCTGCTGAGGCCTTTTTGACACAAGCCTGTGGCGACGGGTGGTGTGTGGTCCATGGTGAAGCTCTCCCAGCAGACACGAAGGGTTGGGTTCGCCTGCCGTTTCCTGCGGGTCAGGCCCGGGTGCCTGCCACTCCCAGGAGGAGGATTTCTCTCTTCCCGTTACCAGCCTGCCATTTCCCATCCGCGGGCCTGGAAGATAATATGTTATGCCCTGACTGTGCTGAGAGGAATAAGAAGATAATGAAAGCATTAATGACAACAGAGAAGAAGAAACAGTCTGGTTTGAACACAATGTAGGAACCAGAATATGACACCTCAGAGCATTGGAGAAAGACGGATGTACTTCCAGAATGCGCGACCTCGTGTGAAGGAAGGGAAAGAGAGCATTTGAAGGAATCTTTGAGATCTACAAAGTGATCAGGGCTCCAAAGTGAATATGGTTGACTGGGTGACAGCCTCATCAAAAGGGACTCTTTTAGGGGGCCTGAAATGCCACTAAAATAACATCACTGCAATTGAAAAAAGAAAAAAAAAAAAAAAACTCACCACCAACACTGCAGCTCATGCCTGAATGAAGTTTAGCTAACACGTGTATCTTTCTGTAAGACACATCACAACCTTTCTGTTCTTCAACACGATATTTGGGGGTCATTTAAAACAGTATAGTCACCAACAGAAAGCACCAAAATGTGGAAAATATGGCACTAAATATCCTCTCAAAAGGCACTTGTTTATAGTGTGAGAAACCTGAAGGCGGAGTGCTGTGTCCTCGCCCGGGAAGGCGAGCCTGCGGCAGCTGAACGTTTCGCTGCTCTGGGCATGGCTGAGAATGACCAGGGCAGCATCAGGGCTGTTGATTTTGGGGTTACAAATAAAGCTTAGTGAGCAGACAAATTCACAAACATAGAATCTGTGAATAATAGGGATCAGCTGTATTTATTTGGGGCCGGTTACGTGAGGGAAGTGAGAGGGTACTGGAGAGGCACAACCACCGGCTTAGAAGTGCATAGTCTAGCCAGACACTACGGATTTAATATGTGATGCTGGCAATGCGGAAGGGTGCTCTACATAAGAGAAAAGCCACAAAATCTGCATGGTTATGTCATTTCTGTCACTCTTCTCATTTTGTATTTTATGAAGAGGAAGAAATAATACAGATAAGAGTTTCATATAATTTTGAAAGAAATATGTCACATACTGTATTTTGCTTTCAGATGCAGCTGTGGATATTTTACTTTCCACAATTCCATTCATTGGTGCTAGACATGAAAAGGAATATGTTCTGTCAGAAATCAGGTTAATGAATGAATGGGCTGTCCAAACATCCTCTAAGTGATCTATCAATGTCACAGGAGACTAACCTTGTCTGACCTTCACTGAGTATGTGAATGCAGAACTCAGTCCTAATTAAAGGGACAAATGTAAGTCTTTGCAGTATTTGGACAGCTAAAACCTACAACTGGTAGTAAAAAAAAATAAATAAATAAATCAGATACATGCAATACACTTGCACTGGGTAAATGTTTAGCACAATGATCCCTAAATTTCATTCCAACTCTAAGATTTGACAGCATTTTCTTGGGGATCTGTCACATACTCAAGTGCTTGGTTAAGTGTCGTGGACAACACAGCACATATAATAGTTATTCCTGGCACTCAGTAAATGAACTATTTTGGGGAAGTAGAAATGGCTTACAAACAAAACAACCAGAGGACAATTAAGCAGAGTCTACAACAACATGCTAACTTGTATGTGAAATGAGGCTGATGAGAAAGTCTTTATGAAGGAGGTAAACCTCAATGTTGGCCTTAAAAATAAACATAGGAGACTATCATTTGTTTAAAAATAATTAGAACTCATTCTTTTATTTAAAAAAATGTATGCTGCATGCACATTATATGCAAATAACTCTTCTAGGCAATGGGGATATAAGAGTGAACAAAAGAAAATTCATGAACAAAATAAAATAAGAGCTATAATATATTGAATACCTAATGTATGCAAAGTTACCGTAAGATACTTTGTAAATCAGCCTTTAATTTTTATAATAACGCTGCAGGTAAAATACTAGGAGTAGACTAAATGAGTAGGAAGAAAGCTACACAGAGTAAATCATTTGCCCATGGTCACAGTGGTACCTGGCCAGGTTTCTTGAAATACTTCTAGCCCTATGCAGACATGAAACCCAACGCTGATTGAAACCCCTCTGAGGCACAAATAATTATATTTTTAGGTGATTCTTAAGATCTTTGGAAATAGGGGAAGAAATACTTAGGATAAAGTTTTTCAAAGGGAAGAGCTAGAAGGTGAAATAAATGTTTTGACTGAGATGAGGGAGAATAGAATTGTTTGCACCTGCATAAAAGCGTCATTGATCCCCCTTCTAGAGGGCAAGGAGGTGTGTGTTTCCTTTCTTTCATCATTTGCAAATTCTGTCCCATAGAGCCTGAGAATGGATTAATGAGAGAACAAGAGGAGTGATAGGGAATAAAGTTTGTTCTTATACAAATCTGATTTAAACAACTCACAAGTAAAATCAGCTGCTTAAAAAGATGCAGGCCAAGAGAGTTTGACCAAAAGATGATTCAGAGTAAACCACAAAAGGCTGTCCTTATCTTCAGAGATTCTCTTACCCCACTAACTCAAAGTCTCCCTTCAAGTGTTTCATACATTTACGATTTAGAAACATGTCTTATGACTCAACTTTGAGTAACATTTATGGGGGTAAAGTTCTACCTAGTATGTTTTCTATTTAAAAATAACTTGAAGTTCAATGAGTATGAGGGTGAGCTTACTGGAAAATTATAATTCTGAGTCTTGTTGGAATTTAAATAGTAACTTGCCTCTGGGATTTGAGGACACACTGTTACTATCACCTGTTTGTTGTCAAGGAAGTCACAGAATCAAAAAAATCTACAAAATCCATAAGGTAATATAAATAAAAAATCCAAGATCTTGGCTGTTAAAAATGACATTCTTTTGTCCGTATCATACAACAAATATTTTATAGCATATTCCTTTTATAGCATACTCCTTTATCCATTAATAGCTTTAAATATAAAGGAAAATATCTCTAATGAAATAGAGGAGGCTATCAAGCCATTTACATGCTTAACTTGGAAATGAACATAGATAATAATAACAAAAATAAGTCAGAAATGAGGGAATTGCAATTAAAAAAATAATTGCTAATATGAATTGTGTCACCTGAAATTCATATGTTGAATCCCTAACTCCCATTATGATTATCTTTTGAGCTAGGGCCTTTAAAGAGGTAATTGAAGTTAAATGAATCTATAAGGCTAGAGCCCTAATCCAAGATGACTGGTGTCCTTCCAAGAAGAGGAAGACACACCAGGGGTGCACACACACAGAGGAAAGGTCACGTAAGGGCACAGTGATCAGGCAGCCATCTAAAAGCAAAGGAGAGAGGCCTCAGGAGAAACTGATCCTGCCAATACCTAGATCTTGAGCTCCAGCTTCCAGAATTCTGAGAAAATAAATGTCTATTGTTTATGCCACCCAGTCTGTGGCATTTTGTTATGATAGCCCTAGCAGATTAGTACACTTACTTATGGCTTCTGTTTCTGGAACTATGATAAATAAGTAGAGATAAAACTTCTGGTAGAAAACACCTAAAATTATTGTATAATATGTTAACAAAACATTTTTAAAGTGTAACTGAGATAGTACTAAAGCAATGGAAACAGTAGAAGATAAGGAGCTATATGACAAAGCACTATTTTGCCAGGAGAAAAGAGTGTGGATTATGCCTTTGTTGTGAGGGAGGCTAGTAGCACTGGTGCCCTAGGATCTAGTATTTGGGAGATAAAATCTATGACCCAGCTATGGTGGGAGTTCAGAATTGAGATTCCCAAATAAACCTTAGACTCCAACAAGTGCTATCCTAAGAGGGTGAACTAGAAAATACATGCATCCATAAGCCTAGAGAAAGACATTGTCTTTTCTGGGCCTTGGTTCTTCATGGAAAATCAAAAAATAAAACTTTCCCTTGAGCATATTTTTTTAAATTATAAGCTGGCATTTACAGAGGTGTAGGGCTAGAATTTATACTATATATGCTACCCAAAATATCTTTTGGACCTGATTTATTTAAACTCCAGCACTTGACAGAAAAAAGCATAGTTTTTTTCCTGAAGAATTTGTCTTTAAACACAGGCCCAATTCTAAGCAACAAGAGCAAACAAGTAAAAATCATTTAACATTGGAAGATTAAAAACCATTACAAGTGAATGTTAACAAATATGCTCAACAGAGATTACAGGCCATAATTATAAAGCACATAACATAAAAATGATGTTATTATAGATGTATAATAGGTTATAGATATTTATGACAAATGAATAAGAAATAGCAAAATTTTTAATTCTGACTTGAAAATAAAAGATAGCTTCTAGAAATAAATAAAAAAATACCTAACAAATTTCTGAAATTGATAAAATACACTCAATTTCAAAGCTTAGAAATCCAACAAATCCCAAGTTCAACAGAATACATCAAAGACAAAAAATATATTGAGAGCAACCAGAAAAAAAGAGAAAAACTAGGACTTATGTTTAGACTGAGAAGAGATATCAGCAACAGCCATAGAACTCAGAAGATAGTGGAACAATCTCTTAATTCACATAGAGAAATAAGTCAATTTAGAATTCTATAGGAAATTAAAATATATTTCAAGATTGAATGTGAAAAAACATTCTCAGATACATCAAAATCTGAGAGTTTGACACTAGTTTAGTTGAAAATAAGCATAGTCTAAAAGATTTATTTCATATCAAAGAAATGTATTCTTGTTGAAATATCTGCATGAAAGATGGAATGAAAACTAAAAAGAGTACAAAATATGTGCTTAAATAGAATAAACAAAAGAATATACACAATGATTAAATAATTGTTTGAAACCCTCCTTCCTAATTCTTTTGAGTATGCCCAGAAGTGAAATTGCTGGATCATATAGTAATTCTATTTTTAATATTTTGAAGAACCAACATACTGTTTTCCTCAGTTGCTGTACCATTTTACATTTTCACAAGCAGTGCACAAGGATTCCAATTTCTCTAAATCCTTACCATACTTGTTATTGATTATAGCCAATATAGTGGATATAAAGTTTTGAGCTCATTGTGGTTTTGATTTTCATTTCACTTAGGATTATTAATATTGAGCATATTTTCACATGCTTATTAACCATTCGTATATCATTTTTGGAGAAATGTTTATTCAAGGTCTTTGCCCATTTTTTATCAGGTTATTTGGTATTTTTGTTATTGACTTATGGGAGATTTTTATATATTCTGGATATTGACTTCTTATCGGTAATAAAATGTGCAAATATTTTCTCTCATTCTGTAAGTTGCCTTTCCCTCTGTCTGTTGTGTCTTTGATATATTCTAACAACTTTTTAAATATGAGGAATTGGAAAAATTCTTTACAACTCATGTAATGAGGATAATATAATTTTAATTAAGAAATCAGGCAAGAGCACCATAAGAAAATTTACAGGTCATTCACACTCATGATTATATATTAAAAATCTCTCTATATATATTAACATATATATGCACTATATCCAGCAGTATATTTAAAATATAGTAAATTATGGTCAATATGGTTATTCCAAAAATGCAAGTTTATATGGATATTAAAATAAAATATACAATATATAATAAAATATATTGAGCCAATTACCGCAAAACACAAAAAGGTAGAAGACCCATGCAATCATATGAATTTGTACAGAAAGTAAATACTAGATAAAATTACAACCATTCATAATCAAAAAACACAAATGCTTGTATATAAATTATAAACACAAGGTGACTGTATTAACTTCTTAAAGTTTAGCTTCAAAAAGCCTTTCCTATGGAGTTAAAGTATAGAGTTTCCTTTAGATTTTTCTTTGTTTATTTGTTTGTTTGTTTCCTTATAAGCAGAATTAAGTTGTCATCTGTTTAGAATAATTGGTTGTAAAATCTTCTGCAAGCCTTATGGTAACCTCAGATAGAAAAAGATACATAAAAAATAAAAGCAAGAAATTAAAACATACTATTAATACAAAAGAAAATCCCTTTTATTCGAAGAAAGACAGAAAGGAAAAAAGAAAAAAGAAAAGATAACAAAACAATCAGAATCACATAACAACATGGCAGTAGTAAGTCATTAACTATCTTAACATTGAATGTGAATGGACTATACTCTTCAATCAAAAGACAAAGAGTGGCTGAATGAATAAAAATAAAAATGAGACCCAAATATGTGTTGTTTACAAGAAACCCACTTCACTTAAAAAGATACACACATAGACTGAAAATCAAAGAATGGAAAAAGATATTCCATGTGAACAAAAACCAAAAAGTGTAGGAGTAGCTATACTTCTATCAGATAAAATAGATTGCAAGACAAGAACAGCAAAAGGACACAATATCATTATATAATGATAAAGGGGTCACATCAGCAAGAGGGTATAACAATTCCAAATATTTATGGACCTAATATTGGAGTATCCAGTTATATAAAGCAAATATGATTAGACTAAAGAGGGAGATAGACCCCAATACAATAACAGTTGGAGACCTCAACATCTCACTTTCAGCATTGGACAGATTATCCAGACAGAAAATCATCAAAGAAACACTGGAATTAATCTTCAGTATAGATCAAATGGACCTAATAGATATTTACAGAATGTTTCATCCAACTGCTGCAGAAGACATGTTCTTCTCCTCAGCTCATGGATTGTTCTCAAGGATAGACCATATGTCCATATATTAGACCATAAAACAAGTCTTAAAAATTTCAAAAAAAAAAAAAAGAAGAAATCATATCAAGTATTTTCTCTGTCCACAATGGAATAAAACTAGGAATAAATAACAAGAGGAACATTGGAAACTGTACAGACACATGGAAATTAAATAATATGTTCCTAAATGAAGAGATTAAGAAGGGAATTTTAAAAATTTCTCAGAAAAAATGAAAATGAAAACACAACATATCAAAACCAATAGGTTTCAGCAAAATTGGTAATAATAGAAAAGTTTATAACAGTAAGTGCCTTCATAAAAAAAAAATAGAAAAGCTTCAAATAAACAATCTAACATTCCATCTTAAAAACTAGAAAAACAAGAGAAAAACAAACCCAATATTAGTAGAAAAAAAGAAATAATAAAAATCAGACCAGAAATAAAGAAAATTGGAACCAAAAATAAAATACAAAAGATCAATGAAATGAAGAGTTGGTTTTTGGAAAGATAAGCAAAATTGACACACCTTAAGCCAGTCTTAGAAACAAAGAGAGAAGATCCAAATAAAATCAGAGATTTTGAAAAAGGAGACATTACAACTGATACTGCAAAAATCCAAAGGCTCGTTAGAGACTACTATGAAAACCTAGAAGAAATGGATAAATTCCTAGATGCAAACAACCTACTAAGATTAAACCAAGAACAAATCCAGAATCTGAATAAACCAATACAAAGTAAAAAGTTAGAAGCAGTAATAAGGAGTCTCTTACTGAAGAAAAGGTCAGGACCCAGTGGCTTCACTGTTGAATTTATGAAACATTCAAAGAAGAACTAATGCCAACCCTACTTAAACTATTCCAAAAAATCAAGAAAAAGGGAACACTCCCAAACTCATTCCACAAGACTTTATCACCCTGACATCAAAACTAAAGACACACACAAAAAAGATAACCATACACCAATATCTCTGATGAACAGAGATACTGAAATCCTCAACAAAATATTAGCAAATTAAATTCAACAAAACATTAAGAGATTATTCATCACGATCAAATGGGATTTATCTCAGTGATGCAAGGATGGTTCAATGTACACCACTCAATCAGTGTGATACATTATATCAACAGAATGAAGGACAAAAAACATATGATTATTTCAAGTGATGCTGAAAAACATTCTATAAAATTCAACATCCCTTCATGATTAAAAACTCAAAAAAACGGGGAATAGAAGGAACGTATCTCAACAGGAAAAAAACAGTATATGACAAACCCACAGCTAGTATCATACTGAATGGGGAAAAACTGAAAGCCTTTCCTCTAAAATCTGTAACAAGACAAGGATGCCCCTTTCACTGCTGTTATTCAACATAGTGCTGGAAGTTCTTGTTACAGGAATCAGATAAGAGAAAAAATATAGGGCATCCAAATTGGAAAAGAAGGCAAATTGGCCTTGTTCATAGATGACATTATCTTATATCTGAGAAAAACTAAAGACTTCACTAAAAAAATCTTAGAATTAATATACAAATTCTGTAAAGCTGCAGACAAAGTCAACATAAAACATCAGTACCATTTATATTTACCAACTGTGAACAATCTGAAAAATAAATCAAGAAAATAATCCCATTTGCAATAGCTATAAAAATATAAAATAACTAGAAATCAATCTAACAAAAGATGTGAAAAATCTATACAAGGAAAACTATAAAACTCAGATGAAAGAAATAGACAAGGCACAAAAAATGGAAAGATGTCCATGCTCATGGATTGGAAGCACCAACTTTGTTAAATACTACACAATACTACACAAAGCAATTTATAGAATCAATGCAATTCTTATCAAAATACCAATAACATTCTTCACAGAAATAGAAAAAGTCCCTAAAATTTATATGGAACCACAAAATACATCAAATAGCCAAAGGAATCCTGATCAAAAATAAAAAAAGCTGGACACATCAAACTACCTGACTTTAAAATTTACTTCAAAGCTACTGTAACCAACGCATAATGGTAGTAGCATAAAAACAGAAACAAAGACCAATGGAACAGAGTGGAACCCAGGTGGAAGTGCATGTATTTACAACCAACTCTTCTCCAACACAGGCACCAAGAACATACAATGGGGAAACGACAGTCTCTTTAATAAATGGTCCTGAGAAAACTAGATAATTATATGCAAAAGAATGAAACTAGACCCCTGTCTCCCACCATACACAAAAATCGATTCATAATGGATTAAAGACTTTAATCTAAGACCCCAAACGATAAAAATTCTAGAAGAAAACATTGGGGACATACTCAGGACATTGGTCTGAGCAAAGCTTTTTGTGTAAAACCTCAAAAGTACAAGCAACCAAAGCAAAAATAGACAGTTGAGATTACATCAAGCTAAAAAGCTTCTTCACAGCAAAGGAAACAATGAACAAAGTGAAGAAAAAGTCCACAGAATGGGAGAAAATATTTGCAAACTATTTACCTAACAAGCGACTAATAACCAGAATATTTAAGGAGCTCAAATGACTCATTAGGAAAAAAAAACCTAATACAATTTAAAAATGGACAAAAGATTTAAGCAGACATTTCTCAAAAAAAGACAAATAAATGACCAACAAGTATATGAAAAAATTTTCAACATTACCAATCACCAGAAAAATGCAAATCAAAACCACAATGAGATATCATTTCACCCCGTTAAAATGGATTATATCTAAAACACAAGTAATAACAGATGCTGGAAAAGATATGGAGAAAATCCATACACTGTTGGGGTCAATGTAAATTAGTACAGTCACTATGAAGAAGAGTATGGGTGTTTTTCAAAAAGATTAAACATAGAACTACCATAGGATCCAGCAATTCCTCTATTGGATATATATCCAAAATAAAGGAACTCAGTATATCAAAAAGATATCTTCATTCCCATGTTTATTGCAGCACTATTCACAATAGCCAAAATATGGAATCCACCTAACTGCACATCAACAAATGCATGCATAAAGAAAATGTGGTATATACACACTACAGAATATTATTCAGCCATAAAAAGTGGAGTGAAATCTTGTCATTTGCAACAACAGGGATGGAACTGGAAGCCATTATGCTAATTGAAATAAGCCAAGCACAGAAATACAAATACCACATGTTCTCACTTGTATATGGGAGATGAAAAAGTGGCTCTCATGAAGATACAGTACAGATCAGTGGTTACCAGAGGCTGGGAAAGAGCAGGAGGACAGAAGACAGAGGGAAACACAAGAATATAAATTTATTTATTACCACTCAACTGTACACTTAAAAATGGTGAAGATGGTAAATTACATATGTATATTTTACCTCAACAAAAATAAATAAAGAATGGAGAGACAGACAATAGGTAAGGATGGGAAGAGTTAATATCATGAATGATGGTAATACAATCCAAATTTATTTAAAGATGTAACAAAATTATAAAAAAAACTCCAAATAGTTTTTTAGTTACTTTGATGACCCAGTTTTAATATTTTCTCAGCTTCAAATTTAAATATGCAATAAACTACACAGATTTTAATGTATAAATTAAGTTTTGACAAATGTATCTTACTATGAATTAACCACCACAATCAAAACAGCATATGTTTCAATTGCCTCCAAAAGTTCTTCGGGCCTCTTTGTAATTTTTACTTCCTTCCATACTCAGAAACTACTCATATACTTGTGCCACTTTAAATTACTGTACAAATTTTAGAAATTGTTATACATGGAACCACTCAGCATATATTCTTCATTTTCTTGATGCCTTTCACTAAGCATAACAATTTTGAGAGTCATCCATAGTGTTGTACCAATAGTTCTTTATGTTGCTTAGTAATATTCTATCACATGGATGTAACAGTATGTTGATTCATTCACATGTTGATGGACATTAGAACTGTTTCCAGTTTGAGGCTATTACAAATAAAGCTGCCATGAACATTCACGTACAAGTATTTGCGTGCAGACATATTCTCGTTTATATTAGGCATATGCATTTGGGCGAAATTTCTGGTCATATGGTTTTATGATGGGTACGTAACTTTTTAAGAAACCATCAAACTGTTTTCCAAAGTAGTTATACATGCTTTACATTTTCACAAGCAGTTCATGAGAATTTCCGATTCCCAGTGCTTCACATTATTGCCAACACGTGGTGTGGCAATTTTATTCTTTAGTTTTAGCTACTCTAATATGTGTCTAACAGTATCTGATTTTAATTTAATTTGCATTTTCTAATTATTAATATTATTATGAATCTGTTCATATGTTTATTTACCATTTGTATATTTGTTGTGAAGTGTCTGCTCAAATATGTTGTCATTAAAGATAGTTGTTCATCTTTTATTATTTTTAAGAATTACTTATATATGTTTGATACAGTTCTTTTTTCCGATGTATGTGTTGTCAATATTTTCTCTGAATATGTAGCTTGGATTGTTTTTTTTATAATGATGTTCAAAAAGCAAAATTTCTAATTTTCATGAATTTATAAACAGGTAAAACTTTCCAACATAAGTCAATCAATTCTACGATTTTGATGGTTTAATACAACAAAAAATAATTTCTAACCGATATTTCATAATTAGTTTGAGTTGGCTGCAAGATTTGCTCACTCTAGTCACTCAGATCTAAAGAGTTTTACCTTGATGTATGCAACCCTCATGTCTTCAGCAGGCAAAACACAGGATAATAAATCATCTACTAACTCTTTAAACTGCTTCTATGAAGTAACACAAATCACTTCTTCATGTGATCTGTTGCTCAAAGAAAGTCACATGTCCACAATTTCAAAGGGTCTAGAATATTTTGGTATATGTATATTGGATAGTATTGCAGTTACACTGTTACATTTTAACATGTTATTTCACATGTGAAATATCATTGATCTCCATTTACAGAGCTATATGTTGTGCCTCCCAGAAACATGAACTTAACCTCTGGGCTATAACGATTTGTAACATTGTCCTTCACTCCGGAAGAAGAGGTCACACATCCACACATACATAAATCCATTTAGAAAAGACGAAATAGCACAACAGGGAAAAGTGGGAAAAGATAAAGATGGCATTCACAGAAGATGAAATGTTATGTAAACAAGTGAAAACACACTTCCCCCTTTCAGTGATGTGTGTCAAAGCTACAGCCACTCACAGTTAACATATAGGCAAATATTTTAAACAAAAAATTGTTTCTGAGGTTTCCAAGGGTATAAAACAATGGGGAATGGTAGCTGTGTAAATTGCCGCTACCATTTTGAATAAATGATTTATGTCACAGCAACTTTATTCCCAATCATATATGCCAGAACAACCACTGCACATATAAAGGAGCCATATAATAGAATGTTTACAGCAACAATGTTCATAACAGCATAATTTAGAAACTACTCAAATTTATAACTACAGAATGATAGCTAAATAAATCATGGTATTTTCATACAATTGAATACAACACTATAGTGAAAAAGAATGACTGTAGCAACTCATATCAATATGAATAAATTTCCAAAATATACTTGTAAGTAGAGAATGTAATGTGAAATAAGACATAGACAGTATGATTCCATTCATAAAAATAACAAATAAAAGTGAACATGTAATTTGGGAATATTTAACAAAAATCATACTTCTTAAAAGCCAGAAAATGCATAACACAGAACTCTCGATTGTGGTTACTTACGCAGTGGATGTTAGAACAGAGGTGTTTGGGAGGTGGAGACTTAAATATTCTGGTAACATTTTATTCCTTAGCCTGTGTAGTGGTTACATGGATTTGTTTTACCAGCTGTTTAAATCTATATTCAGATTACAGACACTTCTTTGTACATATGAAATAATGTAATGACAATTTTAAAGAAAATTATAAAATAAACATGCTTGTACTTTAAACCTTCCAATGATAAAGACTTAATTTGAGGGCCATAAGCATTTGGAACATTATCTTTCTCTCTGGAAGAAGAGCTGACGTGATGCTGTGAAAAGGACACTGCCCTGGAAATCAGGGAGCTGGAGCCCCAGAGTGGTCAGAGTCTCAGACACCAACTTGTTACACTTCTTTAAGCAAATGGTTTGACTCCTGTGGTTTTCCTCCTGTGCAAAATGTGGGAGGCCCAAGTAGGTGATTATTAAGAGCATTTCTACTATAGTATCTCGTGACTGATTATGTTGCTGTGAAGGAAATGGTGGTAGGATATTTTAGGAATCAGCAAAAAAGCATATGCATCTCTTTAAACATTTGCTAAAGCTTGCATTGCATGGAGGTTACAACATTATCTCAGATATGAAACAACATGTGGAAAAGGTATTATCAATCTCCACTGATAAGGCTACCTATTGACTTAAACATTGTTATAAACTCATCAGGTGTCATAGCAGGATCTTCAGTTCAGATCATTCACCTGCAGCCCTCTTAGTTTTTTTTTTTTTTTTTTTGGCTATACAATCATGGTATAATTTTTTAATTATGTATTTCAAAAATTATATACTAATGCTGCAAAATAAAATGACCAAAGGATGGAATAAATGCTTCAAAGTAAAAGAAAGACTGACTTCACTATGTAAATGAAAGAAAAAGGATGGGCAGAAAAATAGATTTCTCAAAAGTCTATTATATTGTAGGCATTTGACTAATGTTATTTAATCTGCATAACAATTTTAAGAGCAGTTATCATCATTTACATTCTACAGGTGGAGAAATTGAGGCTCTGAGTGGTTATTTCTCTTGATCTAGAGACTGACAGTTTGTATAACAAAAATCTCTTAGGCTAATCCAGACACCACTCAGTTAACTAATTTTATCCCCAAATGTAGAAACTGAATCTATAAAAAGTTCCAAAATGATTTAGATGAATGTACTGATGATAACCCATAGTGTATAAGGAAATACAGTTGCTGGAGCCAGCCGGCGACGTGCAGCACTTGGAGTTGGGGGTGAGGATAAGAAAAAAAGAGAAACACAAAGATGGGAACGGGAGGATAGTGCTTCTGAAGACTGCTGTACTGAGTTTATTTTAGAGGGTGTATTTATATAGAAGAAACAGAATTGAAAAAACATCTGAGCAAAATGTCTACATGCAGAAGCCCACATATCACATTTCTCTTAACTATACAGGGGTCGTTAATTACCATCACCAGCCCTTTGTCCTGTCAAGCCTGCAAGCAATTACTTTCTGTTATCTACTTTTCCCTAGCCTGGGATCCCAGGGCAGGAGACTTTCTGGAGCCTGTGAGGTTGTCTTCCAGCCGTAAATAACTTTTCTGCTGTCTCAAGTCTGAGGCAAAAGG
>CAUYRT010001661.1:0-18313 GCA_963574885.1 Lepilemur ruficaudatus
CATAGTAACAGACAATGGCTTTATTTTACTTTTCATATACACAAAAAAATCTAAAAATAAAAGTGTTCCCTTTCTTCCTACACCTCGGTAAATTCACTGAAAATCATTTAATTGTGCACTTAAAATGGAGTGTTGGTTGTACGTAGATACAGTTGGAGCACTATGTATGTACTCTCTGGATTACTTTGACAGAGTAGGTTTTTGAATGTAACAAGTCAACTTGAGTGGTAATATATTTTGGGAAATCAGCTCACTACAAATTGTGACTGTAAACATTGTACTGTAAATGCTTTGTAGTTTTCCCCCAATTAAAAAAAAAAAGAAAGAAAGAGAAAAAAAAAGTGAAAAAATTGATTTGGGCATTTGATCTAAAAAATCATGCTTCTCAAAATGATACCTTCATGTACCTTCCATCATTGTACATCTTGATTTTTTCATTTCCAAGCACCATGTTCTTAAAATAACTGTGAACTTTTGAAGCAAAAGCTGATGATTTCTCAGCAATTTTTTTCCCTCTGGAGACTGGTGGCCTGAGGCCTGCATGTACCAGCGGCTATGCCGTGGGTATAGGCTGCTTGCCCTAAGATTTAATCACTCATTGAAGTCAGAACTCTGTTCACTGCACATGCAAATCACATGCTGCTAGACACGCCCATGACAACCACTGGAAGTACAAAGTGGTGGCCCACCAATCTCATCCCAGCAGATTTTCATGTGATTATTTGTAATGAAACTTAATTAAAAATTAAAAACCCGGGATAAATAATAAGCCATATGGGAGTCTAGGACAATAGGATTGTCTCGGGAAAACTGGTACATATTGTCACTGTATTTATACATACTCCTGCAAAGATGTGTTATTATAAAGATGTGGTTAGTGAACTTTGGTGCATACTTCATTATTCCATTCCTGTACCATTGGTTGGTATCTGCCTTTTCATCCTCTGTTAAGGTTCGACCATAGAGCTTCTGCTGCACTGAATCCCAGAAGTTGTGGATCTGATCATTCTTTACTGTGGCACATTTTCTGTGGCACTAATTATGTTGAGGTGACACCTTCACATAGATTTCTGTGTGTCTGTGGGAGGAGTTTCAGTGTTCACATGTGAGTAAAGGGGCCTGTTCTATGATTTTCAAGGTGCACTGCCATTTGATCGTGTCTCTCCCTTCTGTCAATACAGATTGTGCCCGTGGAACTTGAGTCGTTCCATAATTTATTATGTTCACTGTTGTGCATAATAGAGCGCTACAGCTTGTCATTTGGCATTAGTGCTCAAAGGGCTGGGGTGGCCCATATATGTAAATCATGTACCACACATGCATGCACACTCTGAATAGAATATGATCCCTGCAGTGGCAGATGTCACCTTGCTCAGCAGGAACCTCCATCTCCAAGAGGTTTTTTAAGTAGATATACATCTTTGATGGAGACATTAATACTTGATGAGCTTGGAAATACTGCTTGAGGGAAGAGTTTTAGTCAGTTTATGGTACCCATTAAAATTCATGTGCAAATTATTCTGGGGAGTTTTTTAGTTCATAGACCATCGGTAATTAGTGAAACAACTGTATCACATGTGTCGTGGAGGAAAAGCACTTGCACAACCAATTACATGTAATATATATAACCACTTCGGTTTTCAGTTTGTGGGAAGTAGTTGTTAATTATTATGACATTGGTAAAATTTGGAGCAAACATGCTTTAGGAAGCACAAATATAAGCAGTAAATGATTCTCTAGCTTTAGGATGGTTAAGGCTGGTGCTCTTAGGAAGTGGTAAAGCCTGATTTTGACAGCTGAGTTTGTCATAAGAGGTTGCTGTTGACACCTACTTTAGGAATTAACATCATCCTAACAGACTGCACAAATTCCAGGCCTGTCTGAGTTGTGCTTGCCAGAATAGAAATGTCAAATTTCTCTATACCTCTTACAAGAGCAATAATTCAAATTCAACTAAAGTAGACAAATATTTACTGAGCATTTACTCTGCAGCAGACCCAGTGCTTATAGTAAGGGCTTCACATGGGTAGGCTATGGCCCTGGCCCTGAAAGAGCTCCACAGTTTTGTCGGATCCACTGAACAGGAAGCAAAAAAATTACAGCACCGTGGTGTAGCGTGTGTGTGAGTACAAGAGGGAAGAAGAGGTGGGGAGTGACACAAGCAAGGGAAGCTTCTAGAAAGTGGGCAGGCTGCACCATGGTTTGGAGAATGAAGAGGTAGGCAGGCATACTAGGCAGGACGGACACCATAGGGAGAGAGAACTGTATTTGCAAACTCAGGTATCTTAACCCTTTCTGTGAATTAGGTAGGCCACAGCTAAGTATGGGGAAGGGCGTCCACATATACAGAGGGCGCTATACAGTCTCTGACTTACAGTGGTTCAACTTACAGTTTTTCAACTTTACAATGGTGCAAAAGTGAAATGCCTTTGGTAGAAACCCATACCATACCCTGTGTTACAGGACGGGCAGGAGCCGCAGCTACCCGTCAGCCATGGGATCACAAGGGTGAACCACCGATACTCTATGGTGGGCTGTGTTGCCAGGTGACTTTCCCCACCTGGAGGCTAATAAAAAGCGTCTGAGCACGTTTAAGGTAGGCTAAGCTAAGCTAGAATGTTCGGAAGGTTAGGTGTATTAAGTGCATTTTTGACTTAATATTTTCAACTTACAACAGGTTTAGCAGGACGTAACCCCTTTCTAAGTCAAGGGCCATCGGTATAAGGGTGTCTTAGTGCCTGGTAAGGCCTTCATTCCTGAGGGTTTCTGATTTTTTAGGCCTGTGTTCCTTTGTCTGACTTTCCATATTCTGTTGTTGAGGATAGTTGACAATTCTCTAAGGGGAGAGGTTAAGTTATAGAGAACTGATAGCAGTGTAAATGGTTCTTGTCCAACAGCAATGCAAATCATTTTCACCAGGTAGAAAAGGTAACTCCAAAGGTTCAGGTTATCATTTTATATCTGTTAACATCCCTTAGCTTGTATCTCTCAGTTTGTATCTTTTACAGAATTCATTTCAGCAGTTGTTTGACTGAAAAACTATATAAATGTCTTCTTCAAATTCTCTTGTTAATAAGTATTTTGGGGGCTTGACTTTTTTTAAATTTCAAAACATTAATTAAGGGGGTACAAGTGTTTTTGTTACATGAATATCTTGTATACTGTTTAAGTCAGGGCTTTTGGTGTGCCCATCACCAGAATAGCGTTCATTATACCCAATAGGTAAGTTTTTATCCCACACCCACCCTCCCACTCTTGCCCTCTTCTTGGTTTCTCATGTCTTTTATATCACTCTGTGTCCATAGGTACCCATCTATCAGCGCCCACTTATTAGTGAGAACATACGGTGTTGGTTTTCCATTCCTGAAATATTTCACTTAGGATAATAATTTCTGGTTTCCTCCACATTGCTGCAAGTAACATTATTTCATTCCTTTTTATGGCTGAGCAGTACTCCATTATATGTATGTTATACCAGAGACTATTATCCTAAGTGAAGTATCTCAGGAGGAATGGATGACCAAACACCATATATTTTCACTAATAAGTGGGCACTGATAGATGGGTACCTATGGACACAGAGCGATATAAAAGACATGAGAAACCAAGAAGAGGGCAAGAGTGGGGGGGTGGGTGTGAGATAAAAACTTACCTATTGGGTACAGTGAATGCTATTCTGGTGATTGGCACACCAAAACCGTGACTTAAGCATTATACATGATATTCATGCAACAAAAACACTTGTACCCCCTTAATTAATATTTTGAAACTAAAAAAAGAAAAAGTGAAGCCAAAAAAAATGATTATATATAGCATATATATGTGTGTATATATAGCATATAGCATACATATGTATTTATATAGCATATATATATGCACACACATACACACACCACATTTTCTTTATACACTCATGAATTGATGGGCATTTAGGTTGATTCCACATCTTTGCAATTGTGAACTGTGCTGTGATAAACAGTTGAGTGCAAGTGTCTTTTTGATAAAATGATTTCTTTTCCTTTGGGTAAATACTCAGCAATGGGATTGCTGGATTGAATGACAGGTCTACATTTATTTCTTTGAGGAATCTCCATACTGCTTTCCATAAAGGTTGTACTAATTTGCAGTTCCACCAACAGGGTATAAGCAATCCTTTCTCTCTGCATCCATGCCAGGATCTATTTTTTTTTTTTTTTTTTACCTTTTATTGATGGCCATTCTGATAGGGGTAAGGTGGTATCTCATTGTAGTTTTAATTTGCATTTCCCTGATGATTAGTGATGTTGAGTGTTTTTTCATATGTTTGTTGGCCATTTATCTATATTCTTTTGAAAAATTTCTGTTCATGTCATTGGCCCACTTTTGATGGGGTTATTTGTTTTTTATTGCTGATTCGCTTGAGTTCTTTGTAGATTCTGGATATCAGTCCTTTGTCAAATATACAGTTTGAAATCTCCCATTCTGTAGGTTGTCTGTTCACTCTGTTGATTATTTCCTTTGCTGTGCAGAAGCTTTTTAATTTAATTACATCCCATTTATTTATTTTTGTTGTTGATATATTTGCCTTTGGAGTCTTAGTCATAAATTCTTTGCCTACACCAACATCTAAAAGAGTTTTTCCTACATTTTCTTCTAGAATTTTTATGGTTCGTGTCTTACATTTAAGTCTTTAATCCATCTTGAATTAATTTTTGTATATGGCGAGAGATAAGGATGCTGTTTCATTCTTCTGCATGTGGCTATCCAATTTCCCTAGCACTATTTATTGAATAGGGCTTCCTTTCCCCAGTGTATGTTATTGTCTTCTTTGTCAAAGATCAGTTGTTGTAGAGAGATGGGTTTTATTTCTGGGTTGTCTATTCTGTTCCATTGGTCTATGTCTCTACTTTTATACTAGTACCATGCTGTTTTGGTTACTATAACCTTGCAGTATAATTTTAAGTCAAGTAATGTGATGCCTCCAGATACGTTCTTTTTACTTAAGATTACTGTGTCTATTTGGGCTTTTCTTGGTTCCAAAGAAAGCTTAGGATTATTTATTCTAGATCTGTAAACTATGATGCTGGCATTTTGATGGGGATTACACTGAATCTGTAAATCACTTTGGGTAGTATGGACATTTTAATGGTGTTGATTCTACCAATCCATGAGCAGGGGATGTTTTCCATTTGTTCATGTCATCTGAGATTTCTTTCATCAGTGCTTTGCAGTTCTCCTTGTAGAGGTCTTTAACCTCCTTTGTTAAGTATATTCCTAGGTATTTTATCTTCTTTGTAGCTATGAGTATCTATTAACACCTCATTAGTTCTTTTATCATTTAGTGACTTAAAATTTTGGACTCCAATTCACAACTTTTATATTTGGATGAGAGTTGTAAGTTTTGTTTTATTTTGTTTTTAAATTGAATCTGTACATTTGTCTTCTTGAAGCTAAAGAGGAGAAACTGAATTCCTTATTGTCATACATAGCCTGTGGTGTTCAGCAAGTGCTACCTCTCCTCAGTGATGTTCCTGGCCACTCCCTCCCATCCCCAAGTGTGGTGGCCTCAGCTGTGACTTAGCTGGGAGCCAGTTCCTAAATCAGCAGGAGTTAAAACATATCCTGTGATCTGACATTGTAAGTTGTATACCCAAGGATTACAGTGAAGGATAACCCTTTCCTTTTCCTGACTTGTCCAGGCCTGAACAGGTGCTTCTCTCCCTCCCCCTCCTTCTACTCTCCCTTCCCTCATTATAAACAATGCTGCAGTAAACCTTCTCTCATTTGTCTCCCTCTGCACACATACGAGGCTTTCTCTAGGAAAGCACTTAGGTTTTATAGTATTAGGGCTATGTGTGGACATCACCATTATTTTATATTTGCCAACTTGCTATGCAAAGTAGCATACTCCTTGTATCAGTCAACTCAAGTTGCCATAACAAATACCATAAACTAGGCAGCTTAAACAACATACATTTTATTCCCCACAGTCCTGGAGGCCAGAAGTCTGAGATCAAGGTGACAGCAGGTTTGTTGCCTCCTGAGACCTCTCTCCTTGGCTTGTAGACAGCCATCTTCTTCCTGTGTCCTCACATGGTCATCTCTGTGTGTGTGTCTGTGTCCTAATCTCCTCTTCTTGTAAGGACATTACTCATATTAAAATAGGACCCAGCCATATGATCACATTTCAACTTAATCACCTCTTTAAAAATCTTACCTCCAAATACAGTCACATTCTGAGGTCTTGTGGTTAGAACTTCAGCATATGAATTCTTGGGGACACAATTTGGCTCATAACAGTCCTCCAGCCTAAGCTCCTATTTCTTAACATCCTTGCCAACACATAATACTGTCAGACTTTTTAATTTTTGCAAATCAAATGGATAAAATCTAGGTCATTCTGATTTCAATTGGCATTTTATTAAAATATGGAAAAAATAAACTCAATTTCTCACAACAATCAACAAGGAATGTTTCCCTTCTGGTCACCAAAATGTGTGTGGGGATTTCTCCCCACCAGCAAGTAGACACCAGCTGGACGTCCGCTTATTTAATTTAATTCTGACACACTCTTCCTGGAGGTATCATCAGATCCCACAGGTTGAAGCTCAGTCCCACAAGACGGGTCCCACTACAAATGCTAGTCACAGTCCAGGCCTCTGGAATATCTGACTGATTCACTATAAATCCAGATCCCACAATCCTCTCCTTGGGTCTGATTAATTTGCTAGATGCTTACAACTCAGGGACACACTTACATTTCCCAGTTTATTATAAAGGATATTACAGAGGATACAGATGAACAGGAGACAAAAGAGATGCACAGAGCAAGGTACCTAGAAAGGGGCACTTCACTTCCCCGCCCTCTCTGGCTATGCCACTCTCCAGGAAGCTCCACATGGTCAGCCATCCAGAAGCCCACCCAGACCCAGTCTTCAGGTAGGCAGGTAGCAAGGCCCTTGAGATTGTAGTACCCCAGCATTTTCAGTGACTGAAATAATGTAAATTCTGACTAGGCCCTTGTTTGCCTGCACGTGTTAACCTCTCGCTTCCCGCCAGGCACCCCGTGGAGGTTGGAGAGTGGGGCTGAAAGTCACAGACCTCTACTGCTGCCTTGGTCTTTCCAGTAACCAGTCCCATTCTGAAGCTACCCAGAGGCTGCCAGCCATCATTCAACTTGTTAGCACACAAATGACACTCTTATCACTCCAGAGATTCCAAGGATTTTCAGAGCTATATGTCAGGAAATGGAGGAGGAAGACCAAATATTAATATGTATTTCACTGCATCACACATCTATTAGATGTTATACAACATCTAACACTGAGCAACTTGTCTATTGTTTAATAGCCATTTATTATCTCCTCTATGAATGTCTATTCTTATCTTTCACCCACTATTTTATTGGGTGATTGTATTTTTCTTATTGGCTTGTAGGAATTGTTTATGTATGTGGATACTAACCATATGTCAGTTATGTGTGTAAAAAGAAAATAAAATTTCAGGATCTTCCAAATTTATTATGCTAGGGGGGAAATTTAAGCCCTAGAAATTAAGTCACATCATACTATTTAAAAACTGGAAACTGAAGAATCTTATAAATCTCTAAGATCTGCTTCTGTCTGTGTGTTTGTATGTGTATATGTTTATATGTATGTGATATTTCACTACCAAAATATATGAAAGAACTCTAATTAACTAGCTTAAAGAAAAGTAAGCCCTTAAACCAAACATTTTATCAGAAAAATAGGAACTAATTCAAATGACATTTAGTTCACATGACTTCAGCAATATTTGGTAAGTAAAGACAATTTTTAAATTATTGGTAAAATAAAATAAAAACTTCTTCAAAATTTAATTTAGATATTTTGCCTGAATTGGTCAGGTAGATTTAGGTTATTTCTGCTACATGTTTTAAGGTCATAAAACTGTTACTTCTGTGATTTTTTTTATATTTGCTTAACTTATCTATAAACTTTTGTGTTTGAATTTGAACGTTTAGGGGCCGGTGAGGCCTAGGGACAGCACTGGTCTGTCTTTCCTGGCCCAGTGTGGCTCATGGTCAGCTGTAAAAATTGAACTCTCCAGACATTGTCCTTTGTCCTGGACTCTATTTCTGATACATAATTAATATTGCTTACTTTCTAGGTTTTTCACTAAAAAAAGAAGAGTTATTAAGAATTAACATTGTAATTGATAATATGTAATTAAAACTGGTAGACATAAGAGAAGTAATCCTATACACAAAGCATATAAGGAAAGTAGAATGTTACCAGACAGATTGTAAGAAAGCAGAGGAATGTGGTTTTTGTTAAAGGGAAAGTAATTTTGCCTAGCTTAGAAGTTTTAAGGATTGTTTTAAATTGAGGGAATAAAAAGTGATGGATAAAACTGAATGGATATAGAAAGTTGAGAAAGAAAGAGAAAGAGAATGGGGAAAATTGTAAAAGGTTATGAAAGTCTTATGAAAATGATACCATGCAGTCAAACCTGATTAAGATTGGATGGATTTGTTTATAAGATTTTATTAAAATTAGCTTTAGCATTGATAATACACTACTGCAAAGGTAAAATTTGTTTTTCTCTTTTAAATAAGATTTTTGTGTAGTATTAGTAGAGATAGTAAAAGATTTTTGTTTACCTTTTGAATAAACAGGAAAAAAAAGAGGAGAGAGACAGGTCTGCTTACCTCTTTATTAGCTTGTCTTTTAGTTTGTCTTTATTAGGTCTTATAATTGTTTGGGAAATTGAGTCTCCTCTCTGTTGAAGACTAAAGGTTTTTGCTTTTTGAAATCTTTAAACTGTCACTTTTTCTAAGCTAAAGACTTATTTTACAGTGGCCTATGATCTTATTTTATGATATCAAGTATTTTAAACCTTAGATATTTGACAAACTTTCCAAAATAAAATTTCAAATCCCAAACTCAGTTTTTCTTATCAGAAATTAACTTTTTGGATATAGAGCCTCTGAAAGTCCAAGAGAAACATATTAGGCTTATTTAGTATGTTAAAATTATACAGGAGGTATTGTCAAATATGAAATGATATTTAACTTTCTTTGGGTTATATGTGTGTAAACGTGTTGTGAATATGTGTTCCAAAATTATATGATAGTCCTAAACTTCTGATATGTCTTGTTATATGTTATCAGTAATAGTTATTAGGTTAAATTGCTGTGTGCCACAGAATTAACCGGATTTCCTTGTCAATTATGTCTTTAATCATGGATATTCTAAGACTTGTTATTCATAGACCATTACTAGTTTATCTTGAATTCTTCTCAAAAAGCAGTTTATGACAGGCTACAGTCCAAAATTTTCCTCTTCTTTAAGAAATTTATGGAAAGGACTCTAACAAGTACTATTAACTACAGGTTTCTGATAACTTTGGAGATCATACCATTGGACTGAAAAAAAAAAAATTCCAAGACTCTAATTAAAAATCTGATGCATTCATGAGGATTGCTAACCCGCCATCAAACAGAACAATTTGAATTAATTACATGGGACTAAACTAATAGAAGACCAAAATCCTTGCAATAGTGAATTGTGCTGCCACAATATCCTGAAATAAAAAAAGAAGACCACAATCATTTTTATGACTTGTTTGAAACATTGCTGATTCTTTTTGTTTTGTTTTCCAGAGTCAAGAAAACTTACATTTTTTCCTTCTTTTGAGCTATTTATAGCTTACAATGAATTGGTTTAAGTACACTTTTGTGTGCAAAATTTGAAGCATTTATCTTTCTTGCTACCTCGTCTCTCCAGAATTTGGAAACTATTTGTGAGTATTCTTAATTTATGACAATATAGTTATTTGCATAATTTCAATAAGAATCTGCTTTCTTTTGTAAGAAGACACAACTGGAGACACTGATTATTTTAGCAAGGCTTTGTCTGGAATGGCATATTTTCAGAGATGCCCAGATTGCTTTGAGGAATCAGGGTTGACTTTATAGAGCTGATAAAAAGTCTCTTTGGAAAGACTGGCCTAGTGCCTTGTCTATGCAGTTTCTTTACCAGTTTCCTGCCCTGTGGTAAGTAAAAGATGTCACTTTCTGACAGGCCCAGGAAGCTCAAGTTATTTTGAGACCTTGAGAAAACAGGAATTACTGGTATTTACAGGCAGTCTGATGGCAAAAGCTTGGCTTGTCTAGGTTTTAACAAGTCTAATCTGAGATTCCTTGTGAAAAAGTTCCAGCAAAGCCAACTTAAGAGAGCCTATATAGTTGATCACTATTTCTGCTGTACTTTATGCAAATAATCAGGCCAAGTATAATAAGGCTAAAACTCATTTTGCAAATAAATTGATCCTACCAATTTGCAAATAATTTGTCCTTGGTAAAAATGGGAAACTGGAGAAAGGAAGAATTGTTTCAGAAATAAACTATAATACACCCATTATTAGATTCTAGCCTGGTCCATTGTTTTTGAGTTTTTATTATTTGCCTACAATTTGGTCTTAATCCTGAATTCTTTCCTGGCTACAGGTCTCCAAAGTAATGTTTCCAAATTTTTCTTCCATTTATCTCACTTGGACTCAATGAAATTGCTACTGCGTTTTTCCTGAGGCCCTGCAAGCATGCCTTAGACTACAGGTGAGAAAAATCTGTCAGATCACCAATGTCTACTTCCACTTTAATTGAAGATGCTTTGAGTCTAACATCTAGACACCTCAACTGAATGCCCTCCAGACTCTAAGGAAACTGGTTTATAGGTTGTTCCAAACATTAACCCTCATTTTTTTTTCTGTTTGAAAGCTCATCTGGAACACCATCTCCAGAAATGAGACGCAGCTGTTTAATGGGACTGGCCTATTTGCAGAAATGGGAAGACTGGTTTAATAGGATCTTTTTCTACTCTGCTTTTAATTCAATTTTTCTCTCCACAGCCACCAACTCGGCTTTTACTGTGTAAAACTTCTGGGGAAATTTCAAACAGGAGAATGCCGGGGATCAGAAACTAATACCCCAAAATATGGTGTTCTGACATGCTAGACTGAAGCAGCCTCAAGATCTCTCTGAATCCCCCACCCACAAACACACAAAGCACAGGATGTAATTGAAGTTCCTTTATCCAGAAGAACAATTGTTTTTTCTTCTCCTCCCCATTAGCTCATTATCCATTAGGGGAAAGAAGACCAAGAATGTAACCACATCTAAACAAACTCTTTTACAAGATAACATGTCTCTCTCAGACTGATTCAAATTCCAAAGAGAATTTTTACCAGTTAATCTCTGTTCCCTATCCTTTCATTCTCCCTAGTAATCATTTATTGCCCCTCAACAGAATTCCTTTCTCCCCTCTCCCATAACCTGTTTTACCAGTATCAAAGACCCCATTCTTTTTGTAGCCTCAAGACAGTATATAAGCTTCTGCACCCAATTGTGGGTTGGGTCTTCATTCTGAAGTCTCCTGTGTCACATTAAACTATGACCAAATAAATTTGTATGCCTCTTCTCCAATTAATTTGCCTTTTGTGAGCTGATTTTTTGGCAAACCTTCAGATGGCAAAGATGAATTCCTCTTGACCCCAACATCTCTGATCTGGGACTATTGGAAATGATGGTTCTATGAACATTCCTGTGCAAGTCTCTGTGTATGAATTGCTGGGTCATGGGTAGGAATATATTTTACTTGGTATTGTCAATCTTATAAATGATAGGCATTCATGTAGGTGTGCAGAGGCATCTAATTTGCTTTTGCTGTTTAACTAATGAGGCTGAGCACATATTCCCATGCTCACTGGCCTTTTGAATTTCCTTTTCTGAAAAGTGCTTCTTTCTATTGGGTTATTTCTTCTTAGCTTATTGATTTTCATGAATTTCCTTTGTCAATTATGGTTCGTAAATATCTTCTTCCGTTCTGTGACTTGCCTTTTCTCTCTTGCTTTTCTTGTTGAACAGTCATTTTGATGTGGTCTATTTTAACAATATTTTCTTTTTTTTATTAGAACTTTTTATTTTCTGTTTAAATAATCTCTCCCTAGATCTGGGTCATAAAAGCATTCTCTGATGGTAACTTCTAGAAGCTTTATTGTTTTACATCTTATATTTAGACCTATAATTCACCTGGAAATGGTTTTGTGCATGGTGTGAGATAGGCATTGAAGCATTTTCTGCATACGAATATCAAGTGACCCAACATTGTTTATCGAAAGGTTGACCATTCCTCACTACACTACTGAGACTCCCTTGTCAAAAATCAGGTGAACATAAATCTTAGATAAGTTTTTTTTTCCCCAGAAACAGACACTGAGGCAAGGATTCGAGCACAAGTAAATTGAGAATGGGAAAAAGCCAAAAAAAGGGGTGTATAATTAAACAAGTTACCTCTACAGGCAACTGAAACTCAATCTTGCTGGGAATGTTGGGAGAAAGCTAAAAACATACACTTCAGAGGGCGATGAGGTGGGTGTGTATCCACCATCTCCTGAGGGGCACAGCTAGGAGTGCTAATTCCCTAGCCCCTCTGGGCTGCCCCATGCACAGACAGAACAGGCTCAAGCGATCAGAGAAAGTCTCTCAGCTGCTGGGAGTTGAGGTAGCATGTAAGGGAATAATAAGTTAAAAAGATACCACCGCTCTAGTGACAACATGACTTCCATGTTGTCAAATCCAAGGAGAACTTGTCACTTTGTATCTGTCCCACTCAGCCTTGAAGCTGAGTTTGCTATAGCTGACTCGGCACATCTTCACTCCTCTGATTTTCTCCAACCCAGAGGTTTTCAACCATGGGTGATGTTGCCTCTACCCCAGAGGTCATCTGGCAATGTCTGGAGACATTTCTGGTTGCCACAATGGGGGACAGCATGCCACTGGCATCTGGTGAGTAGAAGCCAGGGATACTGCTAAACATTCTAAACATTCTACAATATACAGGACACCCTCTCCCCAACAATGAATTATCCAATCCAAAACATCAATAGTGCTGTCAACTTAAAATCACAGATTCTATAAATTTGGAAAGGAGAGATTTATTTCTTATAAAGGGTTATAACCTTCAAGGTGGTCATTCTTAAAGGGAAAGTGTAGCCTCTGGCAAAGACCAGAGAAAAGCACTTCGAGGAAGGGAAGAATAAGACAAGAATTTAATCTGAACAGGTTGGCCAAGTATACATAGTCAACAGTTTACAGGAGGAGCTATGAATATTCATAAAGGTGTTCCTAATGCATGCATATTGGACAAACATGCATGTTACATAGGGCCCATGTTCAGTTTGGGGTGGAGACTTGACATTTAAATGTATTACAGTTAGACCCTATGAATCAAAAGATCTTTTCAGGACACAAAGGCACTCAAGTGCACAGCCTACATAAAACTAGCCAGAACCAGTCCACGGTTGGTGGTCTCTTTATCAGGAGAAAGTTACCGAAATCAGTCTCTTGTCCAATCAAAGCTGTAATTATGGATTATAGCATGGGGGTGGGAGCCGGCATCTGGCACTAATTGTTTTAATATTGATTATCTCAAGGCTAGTGCTTGTGTAGCTGCTAGAGAAAAAGAAAAACCTTGTGGCAGTTAGAATACAATTTATTCTTTCTTGAAGTTTGGAGCTGTATGGCTTAACCCTTGCCTAGCATGGCTTTATAGTTTTATATGTTTATAATTTGGTATCTTATTGCCACAAAGAATCTGCTCTATCAGTTTTATGATATCTATTTTAACATTAATGCTGGTCAGCTGTGTCTAAAGCACAAAAGGGAGGGGGTGTAAGGAGGCATGTCTGACCTCCCATCCCACTGTGGCTGAGGACTGTTTTTCAGGTTTCTCTGGGGTCCCGTTGGCCAGGAGAGGGTCCGTTCAGTGGCTGGGGACTTAGGATTTTAGTTTTAGTTTACAGTGCCAGTGTTGAAAAACCCTGCTCTCATCGCTCTACTGGTGTCTCTGCCCCAGTCATGTCCTGTGCAATTCCTCGCCTATATCAGTCCTAGCCCAGCTAGGATGCGGTGAAGTGGCAAGGATGCCTAGGACACAGAATGTACGAGACGCTGTGTTGAATGATAACAATGCTTACAGGATGCTGACCATTGCTTGATTTTTTTAAAAAAAAGTCATTTAGCAATAATTATGAAAATAAAAATAAATAGAACTTTTAAAAAATAATATAATTTTCTATAACAGTCTGAAAGAGCTTTACTCTGGTAATTCCTAATTTGTTTAACTGCAATTCTGGATAGTGTTGTTCCTTAGAAACTTCTGTTTAAACAACATTAATGTAACTTTAGAATCTCACAACATTGAAGCTGGAAGGGGTCAGTCATGTTCTGAACCGTTTCCCCCAAAATCCATATGTTGAAGTCCTAACCCCTAATCTGACTGTATTTGGAGATAAGGCCTACGAGGAGGTGATTAAAATTAAATGTGGTGAGAAAGGTGGGGCCCAAACCCAAGAGGGCCACTGCTCTTGTAAGAGGAGGAAGAGACACCAGGGTGCATGCTCTCTCTCCCTCTCCCTCCCCCTCCCCCTCTCTCTCTTTTTCTCTCCCTCTCTGCACCCACCACATGAAGACACAGCAAGAAGGCAGCCATCTGCAAGCCAAGAAGAGAGCCCTCACTGAGACAGCACAGCGACAGGACTCAGCATCACTTCTGACCAAAGAGGGCAACATGAGGCAGTGTAACCCGGCCTAATTAACTGTAAAAGAGCAAAAAACAAATGACCTCCTAGCTGCTAGAATTCAGGCCATACCCATACGAGGAAGGGGCCAAACCATCTGTCTCCTGAGGAATGTTTTCCAAGACCAGTGAAGCAAGATGCTGACGCCAGCTGATAAGGAACCCAACTGCAAAGAAACCAGACCGATCAGGATCTAAGCACCTCAAGCCAGAATAGACCCCCACACTGACCTTACTCTGAATTTTCCCTCAGTTTAATCTTATTTTAATGCTAGAAGTCACATGCTGATGACACATGTGACGCGTGAAGCAGCATGTGATAGAACAATGCAGGTGGCGAAGAGTCTTCACCTCTCCATGCTTACAGGGCACCCTCTTCCTTCCTAAGGCTCTTTAAACTCCCCCTAACTCTCCATGGGGAGTCAGCCTGAGGACTTTTCCTCTGTGCTGCCTCCCTCGTGTTCGAGCATAAAGCCTCGCCTGGGACTCCTGTGCGGCCTCTTGCTAATTGCTGTTGCCCAGAGAGCCCAGGGGCCTGGGCCAGCAACATCACCAGGAACCAGCCAGCTGGGCCTTGATGTGGGACATCAAGAGCTGTGAGGAAATACAATTCTGCTGTTTAAGCCACGCAGTCTACGACATTTTGTCATGGCAACCCGAGCAGACTAAAACAGGGTCTCAGGGGTCACAGTCTGCACATGAAGAAACTGAGGCAGGGCCCTCCTTGACTTTCTCAGGGCTGCATGGTGACTACAGACATGGCGTTCATAGTCACTTCTCAGTGCTGCACACATGATGCCACCGTCACTGACCCAAGCTGAGTGCCAGGGCAGACAAAGGGCTTGTCAGACGTGCTGACGAGGACAGTGCAAACCATTGCAGAGGAGCAGCAGGTGGGGGTTCAGGTGGTCCCTAGAGCTTCTCCCAGGCCCTGTCAGGGTGGTGTCTGAGTTGTGTGGTACCTGGCCTTCCTTCTGCTTCTGCAGGTGCAGGTTCAGAAAGGACCCAGACAGGGAGGCTGCGGGAGTGGTGTGTCCTATACTGCTCCATGTTCGTGGTCATCTGTGTGCTGCAGGATGCATGAGGTCATAGCCACTAGGGCAGTATGAGATGACCCTGGAGAGGACAGCAGAGTTTCCTAAGGGACAGCCCAGAGAACAGCACTACATCATGTCCTCCTGGTGGGGGGTGCCCAAGGCCCTCAGCTTGCACTCCTCTCTGTCCAGGAGCATGGGGCTGGTGGCCCTGCTCCCCATTCCACTGAGCTGGCTCCCTTGTGTCAGCCTTCATGTGGAAGTGTAAGAAAAAGGTCTCACTCTGCCCTTCCTGATGCCTAGATTTAAAAATCCCTTGGCAGGTCAGGGGGGTTCCAATTGCTTGCTCATAACAAAATTGAAAGAAAATGCAATGGTATTATTAGCTGATAGACTATTAAAAACACTGTGATTTTTGACACAGAAGTTTAAAGAAGTTGAAATAATTAAGCGAAGTAACACCATTTAAAAAAAAACACTTCTCAGTTCCAACTAATTAATTTTGTGAATGAAATTTCTCAGTGTTTACTTCTATAAAGAAGAAAAAATAAAAATTTAAAACACAATGTTGATAGATGAATGAATAGAAAAAGAACTCAGACCTATGTACCTCATTAAATAATACATTTCCACTAATATTTTAATTTTTAGGTTTAATAAATGTTAACAAAATTAGGCCTGGGCACGATGGCTCATACCTGTTTAGCCCAGCACTTTGGGAAGCCAAGGTAGGAAGATTTCTTGAGCCGAGGAGTTCAAGACCAGCCTGAGCAACATAGCAAAACCCCATCTTTGCAAAAAAACAAAATGTTTTTTAAACATTAGCTGGGTGTGGTGGCAAGCACCTGTAGTCCTAGCTACTTGGGAGGCTGAGGCAGGAGGATTACTTGAGCCCAGGAGTTTGAGGTGGCAGTGAGCACTCTAGCCCAGGAGACAGAGTGAAACCCTGTCTCAAAAAAAAAAAATCACAATGAGATATCATTACACAACTACTATAAACACTGAAATAAACATTGATAATTCTGAATTCTGGTGAGGTTGTAGAGAAACTAGACCTCTTAAGCATTGTTGGTAGGAATGTAAAATAGTACAGTCACTTTGGAAAAGGGTCTGGAAATTTTTTGCAAATGTAAACATGTAGCCATCATGTTTTACATACTACCGCACCCAACAATTGCACTCCTGGGCATTTATCCCAAAGCAATGGAAGCTTATGTTCACACAAAAATCTCTCCGTAAATGTTCACGGTAACTTTATTTGTAATAAGCAGCAACTGGAAACAACTTGGATGTCCTTCAATGGGTGAGTGTTACATGGACTACGGTCCAGCCACACTGTGGAGTGCTCGTCAGCAATAACATGGAAGGAGCTATCGAGACACACATCGACTTGAATGAGTCTCCAGAGAATTATGCCAAGTGAGAAAAGCCAGTCTCAAAAGGTTGCATATTATATAATTCAACTTATGTAACATGCTTAAATGGCAAAACCATCAAAATGGAGAACAGATTAGCAGTTCCCAGGGGCTAACGGCAGGGGAGAGAGTGCAAGAGGAAGTTGGGTGTGAAAATAAAAGCGGAGCATGAGGGGTACCTCTGCTGATTAGACGTTCTGTACCTTGACCGTATCGATGGTAATATCCTCACCATGGTGGTTATGGGACTTACTTTTGCAAGATGTTACTTTTGGGGGAAACTGGGGAAAGGGCACAAAGGAACTCTCTGTATTGTTACAACTGTATATGAATCTCAAATTATCTCAAAATTTAAAGTTTAATAAAATATGTATTTAAAAATTTAACATATATGTCTCGGTTTATTTCTGGATATTCCACCTATCCCATTGACCTGTTTGTCTGTTATTATGCCAATACACAGGGAGGTCACAGGCTCCTCCCGTTAGCCCCTCCCTGTGCCATGGGCAGGAAACTACCCAGGCTGGACTCAGGGGAAATCAGGGGCTTATGTCTCTCACTTCCTGCCTCTCAGAGATCTTTGTCCTACATTGTTGGATGTCCAATGGCTTGAAAACCAGTGTTGTATACATTTAATCTATGTTGGTGGTTGTTTTAGATAGAGAGGCAAACTGGTGCCTGTTACTCCACCTTTGCCCAGGTGTGGAAGTCTTTTCCATTGGCTTCCAAATAGATAAATAGTGAATATCTAAATGTCATCATATTTAGATTTCATCAGACACATTTAAAAGAATGATACCACAGTTTTACTTTTAAAATGTCAATATTTGGCCAGGCGCGGTGGCTCACGCCTGTAATCCTAGCACTCTGGGAGGCCGAAGCAGGTGGATAGCTCAAGGTCAGGAGTTCAAGACCAGCCTGAGCAAGAGCGAGACCCCGTCTCTACTATAAATAGAAAGAAATTAATTGGCCAACTAAAAATATATATGTAAAAAATTAGCCGGGCATGGTGGTGCATGCCTGTAGTCCCAGCTACTCGGGAGGCTGAGACAGAAGGATCGCTTGAGCCCAGGAGTTTGAGGTTGCTGTGAGCTAGGCTGATGCCATGGCACTCTACAGCCTGGGCAACAGAGTGAGACTCTGTCTCAAAAAAAAAAAAATGTCAATATTTATATTACTGTAGGAATTATATCCTTTGTAGTATTTAAGCTTACAGTGAATATTTTTATATGTCAGCTTGAAAAGAATTTTTATCGGCTGGGCGTGG
>CAUYRT010001662.1:0-29619 GCA_963574885.1 Lepilemur ruficaudatus
GGTGGAAAATCAGAATAGAGTAGTGTCTTGTTAGAACCGGGTTCCCTTTGCCCCAGGAACAGAGAGGCAGTCATCAAGCCTGCAAATGACAAAGGAGTTTATTGGCTAGCTCGAGCTAGGGTCCTAGTCCCAGAGCACCAATGCAGTGGCCTCCCTACGAACCAGGACCCTGCCCTGGGGTAAAAGTCGAGCTTTTATACTTTTTAGTAGGTTTACATATGCTGGACACACCATCCCCTTCCCCACCTTAGTTCATTTGCTCCTTCAAAAGTGGCTGATTCTGTTGGCTTCCAATGGGTTGGCTCCAAGGTCATGTTGGCTCCTGACTGGCTGGCTCCAAGTCTCGGGACTCTCCAGTTGTTATCAGCATCATTGTGGGGGAAGGGGAGGACCTGCATCGGGGAAATCGAAACTTAGGCCTACTCCAGGAGGTTCAGCCTGTCATGGAGTCACCCCTGCTCTCCTTCCTGTTTTACAGTCTTGGAAGCAAAAACTGGAGAAATATTTTCAAACAGTTAAGAGAAAACTATATGATTTCAAAGACATCAAAGAGCTTCTGGCTCTGAAATTCTATGATTCTGTATTTTAGAAAATAATATTATGAATGTTTCTATTGTATGGTTCCATTTTGAACTTCCTTCGGGGCAATCAATGAAGATAGCTCTATGTAAAGCTTGACATTTGTATAATACTTCCACAGATACTATTATCTTGGCTCTCACATGTATGTAGAAGAATGAAGAATTTATCTTTCAAATAAGGAAATTTGAAATTCAGGAAATTAAGTATTTTGCCAAAAGTTATGTAAGTAGAAGAGATATTCTGATTTCTTGGCCAATATATTTTCTTTCTCTTTACTATGTTTCTTCATACATAGTCTAATATTAAATTTCAGCCAGTCTCTCTTTGAAGTATGAGAAATTCTAAATGATTGATTTGTATAAACTTGACTGTATATATTTCTAAAGCTCACAGTGTACTAATCTTAAAGTTGTACTGGAGTGTGGCTGGCAATAAATTTGAAAAATCATTATTATCTAATATCAAGAAACTTACTTAGATGTAAAATAACCACTTTTTTCTTAAAGAATCATTGCTTTCTATATACGTTGCTAATCAGTTCAGTACTTTTGTTCTCTTAATTTATTGCCATGGAAACATGAGCAAGATTGTAAGCTGTACAACCAAATCTACAGCTGTTACAGAGTGAACTCCCCATTGATGAGAACTGCAATTGATGGAAACAACTGAAATTTTGGTATGGCACTAATTTAGTAACTAATTTTGAGCTTAATGCCGGCATTATAGGTCAATAAAAAAGTAGAACAAGGTTTTCTTATAGAAAAAAAGATGCTAAGACTGGCAATGAAAATGAATGCAACACACACAAAAGTCAATAGTGGTTTAAAAAACAATTCTCTTGACTTTAGCTGTAATCTATTAAGGGCATTCCAAGAAACTGCTTAGAGAAGTATTGAGGAGAACAATTTAGTCAAGAGAGTAAGTCACTACTTACATGTTTTGCACACTGTCTTGGAAGCCAACTGAATTCATTAAACAAAGCAAAATAAAATATAAATGAAAAAGCTATCATTCTTTATTTCAGAAATTAAAGATTAAATAAAGTTTTCAAGTTTTACTCATGTTCAGTATTGTAGAGCAATTATCTGATACTTCAGAATATTTTTAAATATCATATCTGATGTCTTGAAATTTATTTTTCATTACTTTTCCCTGAGTCTATGAAATTGTTAATACCTTGTAATTCCCCTCTTTCCTCAGCTCCTGTTTTTTAAAAGTCTTCTCTCCCTTCTCCCTCCCTGCCCCACTCCAACCTCCGCAGCTCCCTTGGAATATCGCCACCCCGACCCCAGCCAACTCATAACCTCACCCGTATCAGTGGCTACTATTCTATAAGCATACAAAAATGTATATTTTATCTTGTAAATATTAAATATTTTATAAAATGGCTTTAGACCACATTTACTCTTCTTTCTGCAAGTTACTTTTTCCAATTTTATCATATTGATTAGTTTTTACATTCCTATTTCATAAAGAATTTATGTAAAATTTTGTTAACAGCTACAGAGAACTCTGGTGCATTAATGTAACTCCTGTGTTATGCTTATGACATCGGAGAGTGTATAGAAGCACAATGACAAAAACAAAGCCAGAGTCCAAAGTCAATGTAAAACAGGAGTCAGCAAACTTTTTCATAAAGGGCCAGATAGTAAATATTGTAGGCTTTGTGGGATGTGGTCCCAGTTACAACTACTTAACTCTGCTATTGTGGTGCTAATACAGCCATTGATAATACATAAATGAATGGATGTGGCTATCCTTCAATAAAACTTTATTTATAAAACCAAAGAGTGGGTCAGATTTGCTCCATGGGCCATAGTTTGCAAACTCTAATAGAAATAGTTGTTTTTTTCTATTGTGTCAGTCCAAGATGCAGGAGACACACCTCTTTCTGGTTCTTTCCTCTTCTTCCTACATTCCTCACAAACTTTGCACTCCTTTGTTCTACTAATAGAGCCCCAGTTCCATCCTAGAAGGGTAGATTCGGATCTAGAGGTTCATGCTATAGCTGTAAAAGTCCTTCAGATTTTTCTCAGAACTATTCTATTACCACATAGGAATTCCTCTGTGCTACCCCTTTATAGAGGCACTCCGCACCCCCACCCTATCCCTGTCCCTTGGCAACTACTAATCTGTCCTTTGTGTCTATTGTTGACAACCCGTTTATTTTTTCTTTTCCATTGTTGTGTCCACATCATTTACCATGAGAACCTGGCACACAAGTGTTTATTAACTATTTGCTGAATGAATGAATGGAAATGATGTTGAATGTTCTTTTTAAAAGGAACATTTAAAAAATGGAATCTTTTATATTCATTAACAAAATTCTGATTGGTTGAAAATTGTGATAAGGTTGCAAAATAAATAAAGTCACTTATACTGTTTTTTAAAAAATAATGTTTCTCAAGGTATAAATGAAGCCCACCGAATAGTGAGCGTGATGTGGTTAAGACGTGGCAATGAGCCCTTGGAGGGGTTGTTAATTGTGTTACACAGGAAGTGCCCTGGCACTTCACAATGGGCAGTTTTTCGGCTTTCACCCAAATCAGGAAGTGATTGTGACCAAAGGAGTTTAAAAACCCCACCCTTCACTGCGCCACAGCAGAGACAACTGGAACAGGTCTTTGAAGACTGGTATTAGATCAAGTCTGAAAGCCACAATGGTTCACTGTTATTCTGCAGTCAAACCCTCAACAACTCCTCTGGAATAGTGATTTCTCAGAGGAAGCCTTGGACAAGTTATAAGTGAGGAGTATCCTGTATGTTGTATCTTATACAAACAGCAAAGGCTGCATGGAAGACCGTTAGCTGAACACAAGCACTGGAAGAGTAAAGTGAAGTAAGCCAGTGGCCCTCAACTTGGGCCATGTTAAGATTTTTCTAAGGGTTGTGTAGGCACATATTTAGATGTTCAATTTTAGGCTGGACATGGTGGCTCACACCTGTAATCCCAGCACTTTGGGAGGCCAAGGTGGGAGGATCTCACTTGAAGCCAGGAGTTAGAGACCATCCTGGTCAACATAGTGACACCTTATTTCTACAAAGAAAAAAAAATTAGCTCGGTGGGGTAGTGCAGTCTGTAGTCGTAGTTACTCAGGAATCTGAGGCAGGTGGATTGCCTGAGTCCAGGTGTTTGAGGTGACAGTGAGCTATGATCATGCCCACTGCAGTCTATCCTGGGTAACAGAGTAACACTTCATCTCTTTGAAAAAAAAAAAAGATATTCAATATTAGGTCTTCAACTTCTGTATATATTCCTAAAATTGCAGTAGCTTTTAAGATTTGAGTCTGAGTTCATAATAGCTCTTCTCCCACTTAACAGAACAAAGACATTTCTTCTCATTCATCCAAAAATCTTTCTGGTACATATAAATTTCAAAAGTGCCAAATAAAAGAGACTTCATTAACAATCAATCAAGCTACCATAACCTGGTAAGACTTCCTGTCATATATATTGCTGTTAACGGTGAAGCCTATTCTTGGAAAATTGGTATTTTCGTCCTCGTTGGCATATTTAGAATTCAGATATATGATAGAGTAAGGCAGTAGTTAGTAGTGGTGATAAATTTCTTCAATCCCACAACTATTAAGACTGCATAGCTCTGAGGCAGGTCCCATAAGAACAAAGCAAAGTGGTAGAAAACATTGAACACTGAGACAACTTTAAAAAATATTAAAATACAAGTTCATTTCAGCTATTCTCCATTCTTATCCTTATGCCATATAATTAGCGGAGAACAAAAAGCATTTCCAACAGCCAGAGCAGTATAGATTACTGTTATTGATTCTTTTAAATATATCCAGAATATTTCTCAGTACTACCAAAATTTTCAAGATACAATGAATAAAACCCATGGTTAAAACTTTAACGTGATTTTTTTTTCAAGACTTGAGATGTATTACTTAATAGTAATAGCTATTTTATCAAAATGTATTTTGAAATGTTTATTTCAAACACAGTAAATCCTTATTTTATTGTATCCCATAAAATATTTAGCATTTCCATTTCCTATTAACAAAAAATATAACTGTGCTAGCCAATCATCTAATTAATTTTTAGCAGTATATGCCCTTTCATAAAGTATAGAAGTAAAGTTTGATTATAATGCCTAATGAATAAATGGAGCTATTTCTGATCTTTAAAATTTGATTCTTAGCTAAGTACTCCTAAAAGCCAAGCATCAGAATATAGTTACTAAATTCCATGCCTTTTTGTCATACTTTTTGATTCATAAATAACACAGTTTTACCAACTTGTATGTCATGTTCTCATTAAGTAGAAAATGAGTAATAGGATAGTGATTTATTATCTTAAAAACTTATGATGGAATAGATGTATAAATTACATTAATTAATTAGATCTACAATTTAATCCTGAACAATTTTAGTACTGTGTTTTATAAGATGTGGCCTATTATTTTCTCTGTGATTTTTACAAAACATATTCCTTAAAGTGCATAAAAGTATATTTATTGCAATCAAAAAATAGCATCAGACTTTTTCTGACAGAGACTAGATCTTATATGACTGATAGGTAAAAATGAGACTCAGCCTTCCTAACTAAATTATATGGCAGAGAATTCTCATAACCTGAATAAGCTAAATGTGTAGCTCCAGGGTTTTGATGAACGTATATGTAAAGCTTGTGGTTAAATAAAAGTATTAATATTTTATCAAAAAATATTGCAATTGCAGAGGTGTATTCAATTTAACAATATTTTGATTTTTCTCAATTCCTTCTGAAGTTGAAAAAGTTGGCTTTAAATTGCAGAGTAATGAGTATAATTAATAACAATTTTCTAAGTTTGTATAAAGACTATATTTTCTGAAATATAGAAAGTGACTCAAATATGTAAGTCATAATTTTTATTTTTTGCAATTTAAAAATATTTTGGTGGTTTTCATTTTTTTACATTCCATAAAATCAAAGAAGGATCCAGTGACGTTGTCAGGTGATATATTAATATAAAAATAAAAACCCTTTGATGATAGAGTATTAATTTTCAGTTACATGTCAAAATTTGTAATATATAAATGTTTAGATCGGTGTTTACAACTCATAATTATAATGACATCTCATTCCAGAAGAAATTTGACCACATCAAGACTTACGGTCACAGGAAATTAAGCCAATTAAAAATTTTGTGTACATATTTTGTTACATAGTTGTTTGATAGGATGATTAATGAAAGACTTTCAATATTATATTTATATGAAATTATGTGAAGGAAGTAGAATGAAAATTTGAACAACCCAAGCGAGATATGAAAGAATGATTACAATCTCTGTTAAAATAAAGCTTATTCATGTATTTTTTTAAAAGGATGATTGCGGTGTTGAATCTTTACTGGTTTAGAATCCATAACACGAAAGCTGGGGCCATGGAGGACAGCAGCCACTGTCACAGATCCTTCCAGAAGCAAAGAAAAATGAGAGAGGGTGATGACATCACAGGTCTCAAAATTCTTCATTTTATCCTCACACTCAACTAATAGTGTGGTTGTACCTAGAATCCAGGTTGGAAATTGTTATTCCTCGGTATTTCTAAAGTAATTGTCTACTGTCTCCTGGCTTCAGGGCTGCTGTTGAGAAGTCTCAAAGACATTTTGATTCCTGATCCTTTGTGTCTGACCTATATTTACCCCTTTTTGGAAGCATGACTTACAGTTTACCTTGCTTTGTTTGGTTTGGTTTGGTGACAGAATTTTGCTCTCTTACCTGGGTTAGAGTGCAGTGACATCATCATAGCTCACTGCAACCTCGACTCCTGGGCTCAAGTGATTCTTCTGCCTCAGCCTCCCGAGTAGTTGGGACTACAGGTGTGCATCAGGACATCTGGCTGATTTTCCTATTTTCTGTAGAGATGGGATCTCACTGTTGCTCAGGCTGGTCTCAAACTCCTGGACCTCAAGCGATCCTTCTGCCTTGGCCTCCCAGAGTGCTAGGATTACAGGTGTGAGTCACCTTGCCTGGCCATATAGTACCTTTTTGGAAGACTCCTCCTTGTCTCAAGTGTTCAAATATTTCAAAATTGGTGTTTTTCACTGTTGTATTATTTTCATCTATTCATTGGGCCATTTCAATCAAGAACCCCTAATTGTTCAGTTTGGGGGAATATTCTCCAATCATTCCTTTGATTATTTTCTCCCTTCTTCATTGTTAGTTTTTAAACTTCCTTTTTTTTTTGTTCTCTAATTTTCCATCTCATTGTCTTTTTGTTCTACTATAAGGGATATTTCCTTAATTTTATTTTTAAATACCTCTATTTAATTTTTAATTTATGCCATCAATATTTTTAATTTTCAATCATTTCTCTTTTGATTCTCTGTTCTCCTTTTTAAAATAATATTCTTCTCTTTTTTTCCTGAATGCAAATCTTCTCTTAGTTCCCTGAGCTTATTAATAACAGCTGATTTCTAAAAGTTTTCTTTTGTAGTTTCTGCTTTCTTAAGGATTTTTGCTTTTCATTTGTTTTGCTTTGCTTTTGTTTACTTTGGCCTATATCATTCATGTTAGACTCATGCCCTTTGATACAGTAGTCACTAGAAACATGGGCTGTTGAATAATCGAAATTTGGTTAGTTTGAACTGAGATGTACTGTAAGTGTAAAATATACTCTAGATTTTGAGAACTTAGAATGAAAAAAGTGTAAAATATCTCATTAATATTTTCATATTATTTACATGTTGAGATGATAAAATTAAGGATATATTAAGATAAATAAAGTATATTATTAAAATTAATTTTACCTCTTTCTTTTTACTTATTTTAATGTGGCTACTCAAAAATTTAAAAGTATGCATGTGACTTGTGTTATATTTTTAATGGGCAATTCTGTGTTAGACCCTTTCCATAGATGTCTGGTGAATTTTGGCTTTATGTATGAGTGTGTATAATGGGTTTATTGACATGTAATTCATACACCATAAAATACACCCTTTAAATAAAGTGTACAATTCAGTAGCTTTTAGTGTATTCAGAGTGTTGTACAATTATTGTCACTATCGAACATTTTCATCATTCCAGAAAGAGACCCTATACTCATTAGCGGTCATTCCCATTCCCGCCTCCCTGCAGTCCCTGGAGACCATTAATCTTTCTGTTTCTATGGATTTACTTATTCCAGACATTTCATGTAACTGGAACCATGCAATGTGTGGCCTTTTGTGATGGACTTCTATCACCTTGCAGAATGTTTTCAAGGTTCACCCATGCTGTAGCATGCATCAGCACATCATTCCTTTTCATTGCTGAATAATATTCTGGTGTAGGGATGTACCACATTTTATTTATCCATTCGTTATTTGGTGGACCCTTGAGTTGTTTCCCCTTTTTGGCTATTATGAATAACGCTGCTGTCAACATTCGTGTACAAGTTTCTGTGAGAACATGTTTTCATTTTGGGGGGCATAGACCTAAGAAAGCTCCTATTTTCAGAATGAGGCACTGACAAGCTGGCCAGACTTTCTGAGCATGGATGTGAGGCTTATAGAGCCTGGGCCTCCCTGAGTGGGGAGGTGACTAGAGAAACACTGTGTCATCATCCTCAGGTTTTCCCTTCGGGCTGGACAGGTTTCACAGAAAGTTCTCTAATATCATGCAGGGCCCAGTCTGTTTGACAATGTTCTGGAAACCACCTGAGAGAAGAGGACTGGGCTTTTCAATATTCAGTGTGTCAATATTCATCTATTCCTCCTGTTTCTATAATATACCTTCTCACTTAACTGTGCCTGGAATCCCGCAGTTCAGAAACTCTCTGGTTTATGCTCCTCAGGGAGAGGGATGAAAGGGGCAATATGTGGCTAAACAGAGTAGGGAAGGGATCGGGGCTCTACCTTCTTCTTAAACAGGCTCTCCTCTGGCTTTTAGCATCACCATCACACCTAACTTCAGAAATACCTGGGGCAGTCACTTCCTGAGCCTTTGGTGCCTTCCGTGGAATAGATCAACTTTCCTTTTTGGCTTCCCCACTACCAGCTTAGGATTCAGCTTTCTCAGCTTTCCTTAATCTGCTCCAGATCCCCAGATTTTCTGACCGTTGTCTCCTCTCCAATTCTCTTTTGTTTTTGTGGGTGTATGCCTTAAAAACTCCTTTGTGCAATTTTTGGAGGTTTTAGGAGGGAGTGAAATTAAATGCATGTACTCAATCTTTACCTCAAAGACTCTGTTCCATGCATTTGTCATGTATCATTTCAAATGCTTAAGGAAGAGTCCTTCAACCTTCTCTCAAATTGGCGAACCAAATCATGCTCCAAGACTCCTGCATCTTATTGGAGAATCTGCAGTATGGAAGATAGAAGCACCTGGAATTCTTTGACTGACTCTCCTACTAGATTGGAAACCCTTGAAAGCAGGGATTGAGTTTTCTTTTTCTTTTTCTTTGTTTCTCCTGGTGCTGAGCTTGGCTCAAAGTGAGTTCACATTAAATGTCTATTGACTTCAATTAGCAAGTAGATGTCTGGACAATGATGGCTTGGGGAGATGAGAGCTTCAAACGGAGAGGGAGATGCCCAAATCACTCACTTTCCACACGTGGTTTTTGTCCATCCCACATTTTGCTTTTGCTTGTAAAGAGGGTTATCTATTTAGGGTTTTTTCAGCTTTTGAATTTTATGGAGGCAAACAAGGAGTGAAGCCAGAGAAAAATCATAACTGCTTTGTGTACCAACAGCAGCTGGTGACAGTGGTCATACGTACGGTATCCCTTTGGGCTTACAGACAAGTGGAGTCAGGAATAGCTTAGGAAGTCCCCAGGTTTAGGAACTTCCAGAATCTAAGCTGCTCTTGAGCTGTGGAGTTTGGGTAAAATATGTGTGCACAGATCTCCCCGTCTTCCTTGAAGTCATGGTTATTCTAGAGGAAATGCCTCTTAAATAACTCTGCACCTTTTTTCCTGCTCTTTGCTGTTTACAACTGTGCTGTTTTCTGATATCTTTCCCTTTAGGTCTTTGGGCCAGGCTTACCTGCAATTAGCTTTCAACTGAGTAAGAGTCAGTTGGGTCTGAGAACGCCGGCTGCCTTGGCCTCTAGGCCCTTCCCTTGCTGCTGATGCGGGTGCTATTCAGCTCATCCTGCTGTTGCTTTTGTTATCTATGAATATTCTTGCCTTTTATGATATATCCACCATGTCAACCATGTGAACTGGCTTTGGACACCCACATCGCTCTACAGTTGAGTCATATTTTCTCATGGCATTTCTCTTAGATTTTTACCTACTGGCCCTTCTGTTGTACATTTGCTTTAGTTTCCAGTCTAGGTGTTTCTTCCGCTATCCTTATCGGTCCATTGGAATAAGCACTGAGCTCCCTTTTTGTCCGTCCTGACTCTCAGCACTGACTGCCTTCACTCCACATCTAGCCTTACTCTCCCCTGCTAGCAAACCCATTTCTTGTCCTCTGTTTCCCAATTCACCCAGTCAAAAGTTGGCAAACAGGAGTGATGTAGCACCCAATGCTGTGGCACCTCTTGGGGGCACAGGGAAATGCTTGAATATTCCTTGCAGTTGAAGTTGAGACATAGACAGGTATATGTGAGATGCCTTGGAGAAGGTGGACGGGGGCCAGACTACAGGCTGCACCAGACTCAGCAATGGGTATGAGCTGAGGCACTGGTTCTGTGTATAGAATGATATTGTATTTGAACCACTCTCACCTGGCGTCCCAGGGTTGCCTAATTGTCTAGAGTAGGAAAGATTGTTAAAAAAAAACAAACTCAAAACACCAAACCACTAAAACTTCAACACTAGGGTGCTCAAGTGACTATACTGAGAGATCTCTCTCTTACTTTACAACAGTGGGATGTGAGGCAGGAAGTATTTTTTCCCATCAGCTGGAGATGTGAACTGCAGAGGTCAAAAGCAGATCAGGGACAACACATGGGCAGCCTGATGGAGTTTTGGCAGCACAGACCACTGCAGGTGACATTTGGTGATGGAGATTCACAGCCAGGCAGTTACAGAGCCCCAGATGGCAACAGCAGTTGGAGTAGACAGTTCAAGGGAGCTGGAAGTAAAGCTAAGGTCACTGCTTCCTCGTACGTAGCCCAAAAAGAGTCCCAGGAAGCTCTCCAAGCCAAATGATGAGAAAACAAATCAGAAGGATGGCAAGAGCTGAGCTGAACATAAGGACAGCACAAATAGAAGAAGGGGAACAGTACATGGGAACTCACACCCGCCTCCTGTGGGACTCTGGGCTAAACACAATAAAGGGGGAGGAGGGCATCCTGAGTGCTTGCCCCTTGGGAATTAGGTTATATTCCAGGAGGATCTAGGGATAAAGCAGTGCTGTAGTCTTAACCTATGCTTCATATGGCGATAAGACCCAGGGTTATGTGCATGTTATCTGGGAAACAACATTACAGAGTGCCAAATGCTTCAAGAGAAATTTAATATTTATGACTCATTGTGGAGCTCTTAATCACTTGCCAACTGACTTTCCTATTTATAACAAATTCAATTGTACATAGCCATTTCCTTCCAACGTAAAAAGAAAACACATACACATATCCACACATACAGAGAAATGGCTCATTAAAAAGACTGGAGGGTAACAGGGTAGAAAGGGTAGAAAGAGAAGAGCGTTAGAAAATTGAAAATGACAATTACAATTTCCCCCCAAATGGCCCACATTTTTGAGTAGGCGGTCTGTTTGCAATGCTGCTTTCATCTTCATTGTTCTGGGAATAGTGTCCCTTTGGCAAATTAAGTTATTGGAAAAGATAATAGTCTTGCATTTATATTGCAACTTATTTGTAGGGATTCAAAATACTTGTCTGTGGTTGTTGAGCTGCCTTCATTTCCTATATGAATGCATTTTCCAAGATGTCTGTGTGGGGAACAGTGTCTCAATTCTTGTTGAGTGGATGAGTCCAAAATGACCAGCCCATTTTGATAGTCATCACAACCCACAGACAGTTGCTGTCAATGAAACTTGGGGTTGGGAGGGCAGAATTATTGTACACAAATCAGACAGAGAGCTGTTTCAGGCTTTTGGCCAGGGAGGGTTGAGATGTTACCAAAAGCAATAAGCAAAGGAAGAAGTAAGAAAGAAACCAGATCTAAGAGGTCAACTTCGAGTTGAGGAAGAGCAGATGCAGGGTGAGATGCAACATTGGGGTTTACAGAGCAGACATGAGAGATTGAGTTCAATGGCGATATTGGTGGCACTGAGCAAGGACCCTTCACCTACCAGATGCTTCACTTTGAGCTGGTTACTTCATCTCTCTATCACAGTTTCCTAAATTCTTAAAATGGGGATGATAATAATACCACTTTACAGAGATTTTTATAAAGATTCAATGAATTAGTATTTGTAAGCGTCTTATTATTGTTTTAAAGTGACTTGTAATTAGTTCTTCAAGGAGGGAAAATTAAGAGGACTGAGGCTTGAGTTTCAATAAATAAACCATAATTCATCTTTATCAGACTTATGTCTTAGTTATCTCTGTATATTTCTGGCCAGCAGAGTGCCTGGCACGCTGTAGCTGCTCAGTAAACACTAATGAGTGGCCTTGAGTCCAGATCATGTCCTGCAACCTGGTACAAACACTTGCCTGAAGTAGCCCATTTTGGCAGGTTCTTTGAGATGCTGAGTCGTAGACAGCAGGTTGCTCATCATGGGGTCAATCTCCGCATTTGCATCAGTGCCACTATGGAGTGGCATCCTAGTGAGTTGGACTTTCTCTCAGCCATCAGCAGCTTTCCTGTCACAGTGGGCTCCCATGTGACCACCGGTTTAGGTATGTCTTACTGAGCCTATTTTTAAAATAATTATATCAACTATAATAATATACTAGTATATTATTATTAGTGACCCAATGCTTTCTATTCATTGCAAATCTGTGCTTTAAATGTATTAATAGTCTCTGTTCCCATGGTAACTGTCAAGATGTTAGATAGCCTCTTTAGTACTCTTACCTGGGCATAATTAACTGATCATTTCAATATCAGTCATAATGTACTAAGGGTCCCCAGTTGACCAGCACTGAGCACAAGGTGTGCAAAAGTAAGATTTTGGGCTTTATGCCTCTAGCCCCTTGCATCATGCTTAGCACTTACTAAGGAACTGACAAATGCTTGTGGAAAAGAACTGTCTGGATTTAAAGAACTCATGTACTGCTCAGTAAATGCAGTCCTGAAATATATTCAATCATTCAATACATATTTATTGAGTTCCTACTAGATGCCAGGCACTCTCTTATGATCTGGAGATCAAGTGAGGAATAAAGCAAAGCTGTTTCTGTAGAGATTTAATTTTCACGAATGATTAAAATATAAACAAGATAATTTTAAATAATGATAAATACTATGATTAAAATGCAATAAGATAGTGGGAGGGATATGAGATTGAGCAGGCATTACTGAAGATACTGTTAGGGGTTATTTTTAGGTTGAGACTTGAAATGACCAGAATGTTTAAGATATGCACAGATCTAACATGGGAATGATCTTGCTCTAGTGGAAAAATAAGAAGGCTGCTGTCGAGTGAGTGAGGGGGAGTGGAGGACAGGAGGTCAGAGGAGGTGGCAGGGCCTGATAGAATGGGTTTTGTAAGTGGTTTGGATTTTTTATTTTATTTGTAAAGGGACACTTTTGGGGAGATGGGTTTATGTAGGGAAGTGATATGGCCTGCTGAGACCAGTCTAGGTGCTCACTAGGGGTGCACTGCAGAGGGGCAAAAGTAGAACCACAGAGACCAGTTTGGAGGCTAGTACAGGGGTCCACGTGAGACTTGGACTTGGCTTGGGCTCAGATGGCAGTGGTGGTTATGGAGAGAAGTGGATGCATTAAACTGGAGATGTTTTGCAGTTAAAGCCAGTAAGACTTGATGGGTTGGATGTTGAGGGTAAGAAAAAGGGAAGAATAAGAATGTCTCCTGGTATTTAGCTTAAGCAATTAGATGGTTTGTGGTGCCATTTACTGAGATGGGGAAAACCTATTTCCAAACAGGTTTGGGAGGGTTAGAAATCAATAATTCTGTTTCGGGCATATTAAGTTCAAGATGCAATGCTGTTTTTATAGTTTTCAATTTTGATCTCAGTAAGCTACATGGCAATTCACTGGAGAAGGCTTATCTGTTAAATTTTTAGTGGAATAAGTGATTATTGGAGAAACTGAAGGAAATGGCTTAGATCTCAAAGAGCACGGGTAGGAGTCTGCAAGGATATCTTCCATTCAAATGGAGCCTCCTGAGGCTCCCATAGAGGAAGCTAAAATGCAAATCCCAGAATTCTCTCTAGCTCATTGTGGCTTTCTCAGAATCATTCTATTCAGGAAAAGAAACACACACACACGCAATGTGTTTACTCCATATTGCACATTCTTTTCCTGGAACAATCAATCAAAATCGTGTTTATTTCCCTGGCTTGCTGTATATGGAAATGAGAATTCTCCAGCAATATGAATGACTCCTGTCTGTATCAGCACATAGGGCACCCTGAGCCTTAACACATTTCTTTGGAAGTTAGTTCAGTAATAGTTCCCATACACTTTGCAAGATGTGGAAAATTTCTTAATCTTTGTATAAATATTGTTTCCAAGTGTCTTTTTTTTTTTTCCATCTACCTGACATGGATTTATTTTTCCTTGAAGGGCATATTCAGACTCCAAACTCTCAAACTTTCCAAACCTGAAATAGGAAGTCTAAACTGCAAAGTTGCTTATTGGGCAGAAGGATGATATGCCCAACAGAGAGATAGTTTTTAGAATTTATTGAATGGTAAATAATTCACATTTATCCTCTTAAATCTGGCAATTTTTCATATGTTATAGTTTAAATTTATTTCAGAATTATTTCATTTATTATGGTAGAACACAATTTAACCTGTACACGGTTACTTTGAAACCCCCATATTATCTTTTAAATTTTAGTAATAAATTTATTAAGATGAACAAAGAATAAGGGAGGAATATGAATTTGTAAGTGCTATGATCCGAATTTTTGTATTTTTCCGAAATTTATATGTCAAAACCTAATCACCAATGTCACAGTATTGAGAGATGGGGCCTTTGAGACGTGATGAGATCATGAAGTTGGAGCTCTCGTGAATGGGATTAGCACCCTTATAAAAGCGGTGCCTGTCCCTTCTACCATGTAAGGACACAGCAAGAAGGTGTCTTCTATGAGAAAGTGGGTCCTCACCAGACATTGAATCTGCTGGCACCTTGATCTTGTACTCCCCAGTTGCCAGATCTGTGAGAAATAAATTTCTGTTGTTTATAAGATACCCAGTTTAGGGTACTTTGTTATAGCAGCCTGAACAGACTAAGACAGTGAGCCAATCCCAGCTCCTTTCCAATTCATTGCAAGAATAGAGAGTGGTGAGGGAAAATTATAGAGGGGTTCACTGAAAGTTTGTAATTGTTTGGAAAACACTGGAAAAAACTACAATCCAAGTGGTAGCATCCTTGCTCTCCTAATGCATAGTCCTGATCTGTGGATCAGCTTACTGCCTACACACAAAGCAGGGAGTCACTAGTCTTCGTGTTGACAGTCTTTCAGGCTGAAGTTTGCTCTCTAGAAGATGCCTCAGAAGGACCACATGACACAATATTACCCAAATTTCTGCATGCTTATAGCAGCTGGTCTGTGTCTTTATATCTTAAAGTCAGTTTGACTGCATAAGAAGCTATGGCTTAAATTTTTTCCCTTGAGTATCTTAAATGTATTACTCTTTAATTTTCTGATGTAAAGGGTCTGAGAAGTCTGATGACAATATGGTTTTATTTCCATTGTAAATGGTACTTTGTCTTTTCCTTGGTGTTCAGAGGATTTGCTTGTTTTCTTTGAAGTCTCGTGATTTTATTAGAATATATACTGGTGCTTGCTGTTTTGGGTTGATGTACTCTGGCATGTAGTGTGCCCGTTTAATACATAATTTCAAGTCATCTTTTATTTCAAGAAAGTTTTCTTGATTTATAATTTTAAACACTTGTTCTGTCCCATTTCCCATCCCATTTCCAAAGCATATTTTGAAGTTGCTACTACAGGTAAGTTGGATCTTTTCTGCCTAACTTCTCTATCTATTGCTTTCTTATTAATACTTTAAATTTTTTTTTTTTTTTTTTTTTTTTAGACAGAGCCTTGCTGTGTCACCTGGGCTAGAGTGTAGTGGTGGCGTCATAACTCACTGCAACCTCAAACTCCTGGGCTCAACAATCCTCCTGCCTCAGCCTCCTGAGTAGCTAGAACTATAAGCATGTGCCACCATGCCTGGCTAATTTTTTTGTTTTTAGTAGAGACAGGGTCTTGCTCTTGCTCAGGCTGGTCTTGAACTTCTGACCTCAAGCAATCCTCCCACCTCAGCCTCCCAGAATGCTAGGATTACAGGCATGAGCCACTGTGCCTGTCCCTTATTTTTAATTTCTTAATTTATTTTCCATTTTAAACATTTTATCCCTTCTCCAACTTCCATTTATTTTAAGGGATTATCTGTTATATTATTTTCTTGCGTAAAATTTAATGTATGCAAAATTATTTTTTTCTAATTTAATGTACATTTACTGATTTTTCCTATCATTTGCAATTATTTCCTTATCTTTGCCAGCTTCCTTTTCAAATCTTCATTTTTTCTGATCACCTCAGTTCTGAGTTTCTTTCCAGTTCTTATTTGCTTTGTTTTCTAAGGATGCTCTCTTTCTCTCTGTCTCTTCTCTCTCTCCCTCATGCTTAATTTGAAATATTAGGTTACAGTTTTATATGTTTAGTGAACATATTTTCTGGTGTGCTTTCTTTGTCTGCAGGCATGCTTTCCCTTTTTTCATTCACTTTTTTTCTTACAATAACTATTTATGAGATTTGTTCATGAACTTTTTTTAGTCATTATTAAGTGAGATATATATTCTCTTATTTTCTTTCTTTCTTTTTTTTGGGGGGCGGTGGGGGGAATAGAGTCTTGCTCTGTTGCCTGGGCTAGAATGCCATGGCATCAGCGCAGCTCACAGTAACCTCTAACTCCTGGGCTCAAGGGATCCTGCCTCAGCCTCCCAAGTAGTTGGGACTACAGGTGAGTGCCATGACATTTGGCTAATTTTCCTATTTTTCATAGAGATGGGGTCTCACTCTTGCTCAGGCTGGTCTCGAACTCCTGACCTCAAGCAATCCTCCCCTTTCAGCCTCCCAGAGTGCTCAGATTACAGGCGTGAGCCACCACACCTGGCCAAAATAAGGTGCCTTTAAACAGAAATACATATAAAGCAAGAACTTTAATTTCAGCTGTGAGTGAGTAATCGAGGCCTTCTCAGCTGTTCCCTGAGCATGCACACAGTTCTGGGATGCGTATAGCCTTGCACGTGTGTGTGGTCTGTGGTCCTCTAGAGTCCTAGGAATATGTGGGAGCTTTTTAAAGCTTTTTTATCCTCTCCTCTCCTCTCCCCTTCCCTCTCCTCCCCTCTCCTCCCCTACCTTCACATCCCCTTTCCTCCCCGTCCCTCCATTTCCCATTCCCGTTCCTTGTCCCCTTTTTTAGGGACAGACAGGGTCTTGCTCTGTTGCCCACAGCTGGATGCAGTGGTGCGATTATAGCTCACAGCAACCTCAAACTCCTGGGCTCAAGCGATCCTTCTGCCTCAGCCTCCCAAAGTGTTAGGATCATAGGCACGAGCCACCATGCCAGGCCCAGACATCACATCCTTTTACATCTAAATACTCTAAATAAGAAGAACATTAAAAATGTTTCTCAAAATGAGGACATTAAAAAAACACTCTTAACAATCATTTTATTATTTCATCTAAGAAAATTACCAATAATTTTTATACCATTGCTTCCAATAAATATTTGATGGCTGCTAGATAAAAAAGGGATAAATGTGGGGTTAAAGATGCTTGAGATAAATATATTTTAGCATGATGTGAAACAGTCACAGTTGTCCAAAATGGAATGGACTACTTTAGAAGATTAGGGATTAATTCCCTAATCTGGCAATTTTCAAGCAGGAGCCACCAGCATGAGGCCAGGGGCATGATGGAGGGTTTCCAACATCAGAAGAAGGGCTGTACTAGATGATTATATTTTTTATTAATAAAATATTAAACTATTTAAATGTATTTTTTGTACATAAATGATTTGTAAAAGCTACTTTATTGGAGAGACTGGGAGTCTATCATAGGTGTGATGGAATATGAGAAGCTACAAGGAAAGTAGAGAACCAGGCCATTCTGAATGAGTTCGGGATAAAAATCTGAGGGGGGAGGGCAGATGAAACAAAAAAATTATGAGAAACATATAACATTCTAAACAACAGTGGGGTTAAGGTTTATATTCACCATCAGGTCAACACATCAAGATGGAAAATGCCTTCAGGCTTTTTCAACTCCTTTGCATATTCCCAAGGTATTATCTCAAAAGAATAATGCATGTTTTATTACACTTTAAACCTACTTCAGCTTAGCTATAAATTTTAATGCTTTAAAAATAAACAATACAAAGTTCTAGATAAAATTTTATCTTTGCTGATATTTAGGGTTGAGCTCAAATTCCCACTAAATGTAGAAAGAATTTTATAAAAACACTGTTGTTTGGCCATTGAAAAAGAGATTCAGGAGACCCAGAGACTCAAGTTTTGTTTTCCTAATGATCACAACTCTGGCCTCTTTCAGGTCACCTGTCTGTGCACAAAGAGCTCTCTCAGGCTGGGCCATTGTTGACCTTGGGAACGTCTTCCTCACATATATAGTGATTTTGGGGAAGAAGCAAAAGACTTGAATTCTTTGCAGAGAATAGACATCATCTTCTTTTATGGCTGTTGTTAATATGCAAAATATATATTTTTAAATGTTTGTGGGGATATCTGTTATTGATAAATATCTACCTTCTCTGAGAATGGCCCCCAATTCTCCACAGAAATGGAGCTCAGATACACTGTCACGATTCTACCCCAAACTATGTCCACACATTGATCATGTCTATTAGACGCCCATAGGACATCTGACCTGAGCTGAGTAGCAAGGTTTCATTCCTAGTAGCTTTGAGCTGGGATTCAGAGGTAGCCCATTAATTTCTGCTTGTGGACATAACTGAGGAAATATCGGTCACTTGCCATGTGCAAGGAGTAGGCGAACAACTGGTCAGTGAAGAAAGCACAAAGAAGACACACTGAGACACACTGATGCAGAGGAGAGAAACAGAGAGAGAGATGGTCTGATTCCTGTTGAATTTCCAGTTCTGGCTGCAGTTATTTGATAGGTTTGGTTTCTCCCAGATTCTATAAGAGAAACTCAGCAACTTTCCAGTAAAAGCAATTTTTTTCCCCTCAAGTAAACTTGAGTTGCTATCAATTACTTGTAACCAAAAGAATCTTGACGAAGACAGTTTGTCTATACTTTAGAGGAAGATGGAATAACTCCAAGTGTCAATTGTACACAGTCATGAACAGTCAGTTTCAAATAGGCTTTTTGAAAGTCAAGTCGTTTTTATTTCACCAGCAAAACCACTAATCTTTTCTTATTTATATGTTGTCAATAAATGCACTTACATCCACTCCTCTGAGATGAGATTCTCAGTGTTGTCAGTAAAGTCAGCGGGAAGTGGGAAGTTGATCCAAACCCCTTTGCCCTATGATGATATGAAATGATATCAATTCAAAATGACACCCCAAACAGGGCATTACTGAATTAGACCTTAGTCTTTTTAAGATAAAAGCGTTTTATTAAAGTGCCAAGTCCAACAAAACAAGATGGAACTTGGTGACACAATGATGGACAGATATCTCTTTATGTGAATTGTTAGTCATTTTTTCTTGTGCAAAGAGAGATGTTTTTTCATCTGTATGTTTGTTCGCATGGGAGCATTTTATCCCAATGGATGAACACTGACTGAGAACTCAAACCAAATCTACAATTCTGAAGCTTACAAGAGCTGGCAGGGACAAAATTGATTGCTATAAGTTTGAGGGGGCTGTGTTTTCTCTTTTATTTCAGTATTAATATAACTTTATAGTTTTTAGATTGCTTCTTCACTCTTTGAGAGTGAAACTTTTTATTAAAACACTAGCCTATTAAAAAAATTGCTGGTTGCAGAAATAGATGGTCTTTCAGGAGATCCCGAGGGAAACTAGATTCTGCCTGGTTTTGCAAGTTTGCTTCCTAAGGAGATGCTTGATTCCTTTCTTCACCAAAACAGCACTTTCTTTACCCATGTTAGAATGTGGTTGTTTGCTTCATATTCAATGATACAGTAGCTGACATTTATTGAACACTAGCTATTTTTAGGTATTATTATACCTTAGAGGCATCATCTCATTTAACTCTCACAATGGGTAGAATTGTTATAATTCCATTTACCAGTGAGAAAATTGAGGCACGGAGAGTTTATGTAATCTGCCAGTGATCCCTCGGTACTAGAGCTGAGCTTTGGACACAGGCTGTCAGATTCCTAAGTCTCTGTTCTTTGCTAAGAATTACTATGCTCAGATTTAATGCAATCTCCATCAAAATACTAATGATATTTTTCACAGAAATAGAAAAACTAATCCTAAAATATAGATTTTAGGATTAAGACCCAGAATAGCCAAAGCTATCCTGAGCTTTGTTCCTCCACAACAAAATTGGAGGAAACTCATTACCTGACTTCAAGTTATATTACAGAGCTATAGTAACCAAAACAGTTTGTTACTGGCATAAAAACAGACACATAGACCAATGGAACAGAATAAAGAGCCCAGAAATAAATATACACATCCATAGTGAACTTATTTTTGACAAAGTTTCCAAGAACATACATCAGGGAAAGGACAGTCTCTTCAATAAATGAAAAAGAATGAAACTAGACTCTTAATCTTTTCTCATATACAAAAGTCAAATAAAAATGGATTAAAGTCTTAAATGTAAGACCTGAAACTATGAAACTACTAAAGGAAAATATCAGGGAAATGTTTTAGGACATTAGTCTGGGCAATGATTTCTTGAGTAATACCCCCAAAGCACAGGCAACCTAGGCAAAATTGGACAAATGGGATCACATCAAGCTAAAAAGCTTCTGCACAGCAAAGGAAACAATCAAAAAAGTAAAGAGAAAATCCACATAATGGAAGAAAATATTTACAAACCATCCATAGAACAAGGGATTAATACTAAAATATAGAAGGAGCTCAAACAAATAGAAAAAATCAATTAATCCAACTAAAAAAATGGCAAAATATCTGGATAGACATTTCTCAAAATAAGACATACAAATGGCCACCAGCTATATGAAAAAATGCTCAATATCATTAAGCATCATAGAAATGCATATCAAAATTACAATGAAATATCTCACCCCAGTAAAAATGGCTTTTATCAAAAAGGCAATAATGAACACTGGTGAGGATGTGGAGAAAGGGGAACCCTTGTACACTGTTGGTGGGGATGTAAATTAGTGGAACCACTATGGAGAACAGTATGAAGTTTCCTCATAACACTGAAGATAAAACTACTGTATGACCCAACAATTTCCCTGCTAGGTATATATCCAAAAGAAAGGAAATTAGTATATCAAAAAGATATCTGCACTACCATGTTTATTGCCATGCTATTCACAATAGTCAAGATTTGAAATCAACCTAAGTGTCTATCAACAGATGAATGGATAAAGAAAATGGAATATTATTCAGCCACAAAAAAGAATGAAACCCTGCCATTTGTAACAATATGGATGGAACTGGAGAACATTATGTTAAGTGAAATAAGCCAAGTACAGACAAATCTCGCATGTTTTCTCTCATACATGGAAGCTGAGTATTAAAACAATTATATCATGAAGACAGAGAGTAGGAGGATGGTTACCAGGGGCTGGGAAGAGTAGCAGGCAGTGGGAGATAAAATCAGGATGGTTAATAGGTGCAAATATATAGTTAGATAGAATTAACAATATTTGATAACATAGCAGTGACTATAGTCAACAGTAATTTAGGGTATACTTTACAATAACTAAAAGAGTGAAATTGAAATGTTCCTAACACAAAGAAATGATAAATTCTTGAGAGGATGGATACCCCAATTACCCTGATTTGATTCATACACAGTGTATGCCTGTATCAAAACATCATATGTACCTTATAAATATATACAACTATTATATACCCATAATAATTAAAAATAAAAAATTTAAAAATAAACAAAATAATCACTATGCTATGGGGGCTTTCCTAAGTACATGTTGCTTGCTTTACATACCTTACCTCTAATATTAAAGAACCCCCAATGAGGTGGGTAGTTTACCCATTTTACAGATGAAAAAACCTGAAGATCAGCAATTAAAAGTGAGATATTCAAGACTCTTTATCAATGGTTTTCAGTAATTTGATTTTAATAAGTCCTAGTGTGTTTTCCTTTGTGCCTTTTGCACCTGGGACTAATTGAGGTTCTAGAGTTTTGGAGTTCAGTTTTCATCCAATTTGGGAAATTACCAACTATTATTTTCTGAAATAACCTTTTCTGCCTCCTCTCTTTCTAGGACTCAGAATATAAGTGTGTATTAGGGTGCTTGATGCTGTCCCACAGGCCACAGAGGTTCTGTTCACTTCTTTTCAGTTTTAAAGCTTAGAGTTACAGATGTACATAAAAGTTAAATTACATGCAGAAAGCAGATCTGGGGTGTGGGCCAAATTTTACCATCACAAAAATACTACATATTGGGCCGGGCGCAGTGGCTCATGCCTGTAATCCTAGCACTCTGGGAGGCCGAGGAGGGAGGATTGCTTAAGGTCAGGAGTTCGAGACCAGCCTGAACAAGAGCAAGATCCCATCTCTACTAAAAATAGAAAAAAATTACCTGGACAACTAAAAATATATAGAAAAAATTAGCCGGGCATGGTGGCCCATGCCTATAGTCCCAGCTATTTGGGAGACTGAGGCAGAAGGATTGCTTAAGCCCAGGAGTTTGAGGTTGCTGTGAGCTAGGCTAATGCCACGGCACTCTAGCCCAGGCAACAGAGCAAGACTCTTTCTCAAAAAAAAAAAAAAAAAAAATTACACATTGCTCAATAATGACAATTCCTTTATCTTTTAAGCTATTTGTGGGGATTTAAAATTTATAAAAATTCAATCCACATATGCTTTCTCAAATAAGATACATTTATAAATATACATGTACCATGATGTTTTCAGATGTGCAGATACTTATTTACTTCTTCCTGTAATTAAATTGTATTGATTAATAAACAATCACTTCTTAGGCACCTGCTGTATGTAAGATACTGCTTTGACTTTGCTTGAGAGATGAGAGAAAGGAGCAGTACTACACTAAAGAGTGAGGTACAGTCCCAACACTCAAACTACTTGTGGTAGGAACTACTGAGAAATGGTATAGAAATGCACAAAGTTAGCTCACGACAAGGCTGTGTATGGTCCCATCATGATGTCCAAGTTGTTCTCTCCAAGATTACCTCTCTATCCTTCATGGCCACTGGGAGTTGTTGAGTTGAGCTTAACGTGATCAGATTAAATGTAAGTTTCCAGAGCTGGGACTTCATCTTGCAGGTCTTAGAAACTCAGGAGAGTTGAGTAGTTAATGACCTAATTAATTAACTCAGGTGTTACAGAAGAGGGAAAACCAAGGAGGCCAAAGTGGAAGGGTCTGCAGGAGAAACGCTTAATAGTTGTTTGGAGATCAGAAAATTGGGAGGAAAGAGTTCACATTTTTCTACAAAGTAGATGCTCTGACACTAATACTCATGAGATGTTTCTAAATTTTTTTTTAAAAGAAGACTATGTGTGAGTATGATCAGATTGCTTAACTTCTCTATGTCTCAGTTTCCTCAGGTAAAATACAGATAATAAAGTGTTCCTACTTCACAAGTTGTTCCAAGGATTCAATGAGGTAACATGTGAAGCACATAAAGCCGTGCCTGGCACACAGCGAGTACTCAGTAAATGTTGTCACGGTTTTGCTTCCATCACTGCTGTTCTTACATTACATGGTTTTACAGAAGAGGAATATCACATATAAAGTTGTCCTATTAAGTCCTTGGTCTTATATGTTTAAGAAATTTTAAAAATTGATTTGACTATTAATGTATAATGGCCGATTCTCATTATTTGTAGTAGTTATATTCTATAAAGTTGTCATCAACACTGAATTAGTCAATCCTGAACTCTGCTTCTAGGTGAAATATAAGATTAGGTTCCTGTGAGCCTCTGCTCACATTTTTTTTGTCAACCATTCAACACGTAGCCTTGTTTTATATGTATTTATATTTAAAGACACCTTATTTTGGCCAGGAGTGGTGGTTCACACCTATAGTCCTAGCACTGTGGGAGGCTGAGGTGGGAGAAGTGCTTGAGGTCAGGAGTTCGAGACCAGCCTGAGCAAGAGTGAGACCCCCATCTCTACAAAAAATAGGAAAATTAGCTGGGCATAGTGGTGCATGTCTGTCTGTAGTCCCAGCTACTTGGGAGGCTGAGGCAGGAGGATCACTTGAGCCCAGGATTTTGAGGCTGCAGTGAGCTATGATGATGCCACTGCACTCTAGCCCAGGCAACAGAGCTGGAGAGCAGGAGACTCTGTCTCAAAAACCAAAACAAAACAAAACAAACAAACAAACAAACAATGACAACAACAAAAAAACCCAAACTGACCTAATGGGTACTTTGAACACTATTTGGGTGATGGGTACACTTATAACCCAGTGTCAAGCATTTCAAAAGGGATCCTTGTAACCAAAAACATTTGTACCCCTGTAATACTTTGAAATTAAAAAAAAAGGTATTGCACAATGCCAAACTTGTCTCTGCATTGCAGAAACCTTAAAGCCTTTAATATGCTAATGTATTAATACATTATGAATTTCTTCAAAATATAGTATTTCCTAAATTTGACCATCAGACCCTTTAGAAATGCTACTCTAAAGTGCTTTTGACAAAATCACCTGGAAAATTTTTAAAATTAATTTATTTAGTTCAATAGATATAGAGGGTACAAATGGTTTTTTGTTATATGGATGAATTGTATAGTGGTGAATTCAGGGCTTTTTAGTCCTAGTGCTCAGAAATTTTCTATTTCAATGGAAGAATCATTTGCATTGTAAACGTTGTCATTAAAATAGCCAAATGACCATTCTCTGAAATGCTTCTCAGTATCAGTGGGTGGATTTAGCCAATTTCCAGATTTTCCACATATTTTCTGCTCTCCTCCCTCCTAAGTTATAGTCAATAAAGTTAAATCTCTGCGGATGCTAAACTAACTTGCTAGGGGCTTTCCCAGAAGGAAAAAATGCTAACAGAAAATTTGCATTCTTCTTGCTTTTCATGGTTGTACATTTTCAACCTTAATAAGCAATTAAAACAATTTATATCAAGAGGTGTAGAATATATGCATCTCCACTTAAAACTTTGCTGGGAGAGGAAAGATTGAGAGCACAATGATTGAAGATTGACAACTAAGCCACAGCTCTCCAGGCATCGCCTTGGAACTACACTACCTTAATGAGAAACAGGGATTTAGCCCTTGGAAATGAAAGATCTTTTCACTCGTTTGCAGCTTATTCCTCCCAAGTTCATTGCAAGATAGATCTGAAGCCTACTAGTTTAAGACTTTGTTAAAAACTTCCACGTGCTTCATAGAGGAAAATAGCATAGATAATTTCTTTCTGGAATAGTTTTCTCTATCTTAAGATTTTGAATACTGTGAAGTCTGTTGTGGATGTTGACCTTTTTTGTCTTTTTTTTTTTTTCATGTTAGAACCAGGAAACTTGGATGACTGGAGCAGGGCTTGAAAGAATGACTCAAAGTCCTGAGGATCTGTTAGAGTCAAGCTGAGAGAGAGCTCGGGCCAGGGTGCTGGAAGCAAGGGTCCAATAGCCACTGGCTTGGACTCACATTCTAGTTCCTTCACATCCTGTCTGAGAGATCTTGGCCAACGTACTAAATCTCACTGTGCCTTACTTTCTCACTAGAAACAGGGATTTAAATAGCTCTATCAGCGAGGATTTGGGTTTAGCTACTTATAACAAATATAAGTTCAGTGGCTTGTCCAAATAATGTTTATTTTTCTAGGGTAAAAAAAAAAAAAGTCAGGATTAGGCAGTCCAAGGATGCAGCAATGGCCCCAAGAGATCATCAGTGTTCCAGATGTTTTCTATAGTTTTATGTTACCATCCTTAATGTAGGATGGTAATGTACATCCCTAATGCGTAGAACAAATATGTAACTTTTATTTTCATGGTCTCAGGATGGCTTCTTCACCTACAGATATTTATATTCCAGGCACAATGAGGTGGAAAGGGAAAGAGGTAAAGTATAAAAATGTCTTCTCCTTGGAATGTTCTGTCTTATTGTTTGGCAATGCAAGCCTTTTCCAAACTTTCTGCCTCTATCTCATTGAACAGAACCGTATCACATGACCTTGAAAGGGAAGCTGGGAATTTCACTAATTTAGGTAGCCACATTGCCACCCACACAAAATCACAGCCTTATGTATGTGGATATTGGCTAAGCAGTATCTGACACACTTCTAATAATGTTGCAGGGATCAAGTGAGTTAGCACTTGTAAAGAGCTAAGAACCCCATATTGGAATTTAAGACGCATCCAGTGATTACTAGTGAGTGTTTATAACAAGCTTAGAAAGAAGGAGCCACTCTATATGGACGTCTTTGAAAAGAAGAAAAATAAATACTCCACCTATCTCCATGTCCTACCTTGACTTCCTGGCTCTACACCAAGTGGAAACTGCCTTCCGATTTTCAAATATTTGAAGACTTCTCATTTTATGAAATGTTGATTTTTGACCCAAGGCTCTTTTGAACAATGATAACTCATTATTGTTTCTGCCTGGCATGCTCTTTCAGTCTGTGGAATGTGTCACTAGGAGAAAACACGGGACAGATGCAAAGAACAGGGCCCTGATGCAGCCAAACACCTGGATGCCACAAATGGCATTTCTCAACATGGGAGCAGATTTGACTGCCAAATATAGCTGGGACTTACAAAGTACTGCATAAGCAAACAATTTATTTAGCTCTTTCCGTGAATATTTTGGTATAAGGCACTAGCATCTCAGACATCAGTGCCAAATATATTACATTCTTGAAATAGCAAAAACTCTGGTGGTCGCTGATATGTGTGATTTCCTTTGGAGCAGTATTCTTTCTTGGATGTCTTAGAGAATTTGCCTACTAAAATCGAAACGTTGCTACGGGCTATCTTTCCTTCTTCTTTTGCCCCTTTCTTCACCAAAAATTTGTTAAGCGCCTACTATGAACTCAATAATAGGATCCATGCTGGGGAGACAGAGGTTTAGTAAGTCGTAATTTGCTAATTAACTCATTCCACAATACGTCTCTGCATATTTTCTATGTGGTGGTTCACTTTGTGAAGTGACCAGGATGCAATGGTGTGCAAAATAAAGGAACAGGATAAGGTCTGAACCCTGAGTTCTCCATGGGAGAGAGATAAGTAAACAAAAGACTACAATACACTGAGATAAGTGATACGAATGAACAGATGCCAAGGTCAACTGAAGGCTGGCTGGGTTTGGTTTAAGCAAGAGCACTTGGCAATGCTATCTCCCTTTACAAGAGGGGAATGTTTAATTGGAATGATGCTTAAAAGTAACAGGGACATTGAAAAATCCTTTCCCTCACTTAAATTTGTTTGATAGGTGTACCAAAAATAGTATATTTAGGGTTATATACTTTTTTGAGATGCTTTGAAGCTATGAATGTGTGAGCTATAATAATTTGCCTTCAAGTTATTCATAAAAATCTTGGTTTTTCTATCAAGTTTTGCCCTAAGAAAAACATAACTTTTAGTGGAGGAAAAAAATATATCATGTGTATGCTATTATTTGTTGCCTGAGGGATGTTTCAATTTTGTCTTGTCTTACAAAAATAAATGAGATTTCAAAAGTGTTCATCAGGGAGATAGTGGAATAACTATTGGAGAAGTGATGGGTGTTTTCTGAGAAAGAAGTCTGTAACTTTGGAGAATCATAGAATCATAGAAATTTCTAGGCTGGAAAGGGCCTTAAAACACATACTATGTGTAATGTGGTATGTAGAAATGACGAAAAATTCAACTGAGATTCAACAGAATCCAGTATTATGTACATTTTTTTTATATTTCATTTTCAACTCAGTGGGCTTTGCTTTGAATACTGATGAAGTCAAATGAGTTCATCTCATGTCTCTTTGAATGCATTGCTCCAAACACCATGCTCTGGCATAGGGAAAGGAAGACATAGTAAACATACTGTACCCAGAATTTACAATTTTGGCATGAATTTAGGAAAATTCTTTAGATTCAGCTTTTGATATGTGAAACGTAGCAAAATGTGTAAACAAAAAGAGTTAATTATGTATTCATATAAATGCGTATGTTAGTAGGATCATGTACCATGTAACATTAAAATATACAACATAATATATAAAAGACTGTATAATGCAAATGAGCTCAGGAGTACACTGTGCATACTGTGGGTTAGCTAGAATTACTATGACAGCCATAGCTTCAGCATTTCCTAATTTCTTTTTCAGTATGAATTTGTAACTTAAATGTTACATTATTATGAGTTTCTGCTTTCTTTTTCCTATGTAGTTCAAAAAGAAAAGTCACACACCAGTGCTCCTGTTAAATCCTCATTTAATGAAGTGGACCTCTTGAGCACATCACACTTGTTCAGGGATCAAACATCTGGGTGGGTACCCTTGCAGTTAGGAAAAAAAAAGAGAGAGAAAAGAAAGACTATAGTGAAGTCTTAGAATAGAGTTTGCAAAAGATTTATAACATGTATAATTTATAATGTATCAAATTCTCTTATTACAGAATTTTTTCTTCCAAGTTATTCATTTGTAGAAAAAACACTAGAAGGCAGGGACATGATTTGACTCTTAGGATATAAGTCCACAGAAATTTTATTTCCAGATTGTCCAAAAAATACGAACAGAGGAGAATCTCTTTATGATGTTGTCACTTGGCTTAACCATATCTTACATTTAGCTTCATGGAGTGATCATTTTCTCCAAGGTCTGATTCACCCTGTGTTTTTATTTCAATGTATAGAATTTAGCTGTCTTTTCATAGGGCTCAAGGGCAACACATTAAAGTATACAAACTATGTTTGCTTGCCTCTTTTGTCTCTTTGTCCTTAGGGTTCATCATTTCTGGTTTTTTGTGTGTGCCATTTTGAAAATTAACCAATACTAATTTAGTACTGTAAAATATTTAATAGAAGCATTAGATGTAGTCTGTGACCTTAGGCATCAAACAATCTTAGAGTGGGATAACTCAGTTATGGTCATCTACCCTTGACAGAAGATTATGTAGTGTATTTCCCCCTAAGACCAGGAACAAGAGAAGGGCATCCATTCTTGTCGCTTTTATTCAATATTGTATTGGAGGTTCTAGCCAGGACAATTAGAAAAGTAAAATAAAAAAGCTTCCAGATTAGATAGAAAGAAGTAAAACTATCTCTATTTTCAGATGACACAATCTTTCTTTGCATTTAGAAAACCTAAGGAATCTATTAGAAACTACTAGAATCAATAATCAAATTAAGCAAGATTCCAGGATACAGAAGTAATATAGAAAAATCAATTGTAGTTCTATACAAAAGCAGTAAAAAATCTGAAAATTAAATTAAGAAAACAATTCTATTTACAATAGCATCAAAAAGAATGAAAAATATTTAGAAATAAATTTAACAAAACAGTGCAAGACTTATGCATTGAAATCTTAAGAAAAGCCTCCATGAATGGAAAGATACCTCATGTTCATGAATTGAAAGATTTAATATTTATAATGACAATAATCTTAAACTGACCTGTAGATTCAGTTCAATCCATGTTAAACTCCTGGCTGGATTTTTGCAAAAATAGAAAAGCTGATCCTAAATTCATATGGAAATGTTAGGGAATCAGAATAGCCAAAACAATCTTAAAGCCAGCCTGAGCAAGAGCGAGACCCCGTCTCTACTAACAAATAGAAATTAATTGGCCACGTAAAAAAATATACATATATATATAAAAAAAATTAGCCAGGCACGGTGGCGCATGCCTATAGTCCCAGCTACTCGGGAGGCTGAGGCAGGAGGATTGCCTGAGCCCAGGAGTTTGAGGTTGCTGTGAGC
>CAUYRT010001666.1:0-14021 GCA_963574885.1 Lepilemur ruficaudatus
CGCCCGGCCAACTCTTTACATTTTATTGTCCCTCAGATTTTTAACATATGGTTATAAAAAATGCCATTTGTAAGGGACATCACATAATTACATCCAGGTTCCCGGCATAATCTCTTTTTTTTGTCACCAGGGCCATCTGGCTGTCCCACCCACAGGTTACGTATTAATAATTAGGCATCACTCGTGAAATCGCATTGCGCCTGTCGTGACGGGGACTAGATGACCGTCGTGTGCCATTGGCAACGCTTGGGAGGGACCTGGTGAAAGCCCTGGGCACATTTTTAAGTTTATTTGTAATGATTCCGGGCACACAGCGGCTGTATATCTTTATCAGGCGCATGTGGCCTCCGAGGCCGGCACGCAGCGCGGATCCATCAAATCCGCTTGGCCGGGACCGCCAGCCCCTGAGGCACCTGTCGTTTCTTTTGCGTTAGCGACGTCCCGGTCCCACGCTCTTAGTCCCGGGCACGCGCTCAGCTGGGAGGCGGGGAGGACCCGGGACCCAGCGAGGCAGCGGGGCGGCCCGGAGCGCGTGGAGCTGGGCGAGCGAGCGGCGCTGAGAGGGTTTTTCGGGGAGGCCGCGCCGGGAGGCTGAGCCTTCGCCTCCCCTCCGCCGCCGTCGCGCCCGCCCCGTGCACACGCGGCTGCGTTTTCAGTGCAGAGCGGCAAACGCCGGCCGGGGAGGGGCGGCACGCGGGTGCCCCCAGTGAACGCCAGCTGCGCCCGAGTCCCTGCTCCCCGGAGCGGACTCTAACCCGGTTTCCGGGCGGCCCGTCACTCACACGCGGCGACCGGCTCCGGGCCGCCGCCAGAGGGCGCCCCGCGCGGCCTCCGCGTTGCCGACCCTCCGAGAGACGCGCGGTTCTCTCTGCCCAAGAAACGATTTGGGTTATTTTTTCCTCCTGGTTACTTTGTACTTATTTCTCACAAAATTTAAGACAAAGGTATTCGGTGTGCGCGACTTTTAACTTTATCGGCGTCGTGGTCGGTGTCGTCGGAGCCACCCCACTCCCCTGCTCTGAGCGGAGCCGCCCGCTCGGGCGCCGACGTCCGTCACGGAGGCGGGACGCACCTCGGGTTCTGTTTGCTCAGCCGCGTCTTCTTCGCTTACTTGGTTTTTTTTTTTTTTTTTGGACAGAGTCTCACTCCGTTGCCCGGGCTAGAGTGCATGGCGTCAGCCTCGCTCACAGCAACCTCAGACTCCGGGGCTCAGGCGATCCTCCTGCCTCAGCCTCCCGAGTAGCTGGAACTACAGGCACGCGCCACCGTGCCCGGCTAATTTTTTCTATAGATATTTTTAGTTGGCCAATTAATTTCTATTTTTAGTAGAGACGGGGTCTCGCTCTTGCTCAGGCTGGTCTCCAACTCCTGGCCTCCAGCGATCCTCCCGCCTCGGCCTCCCAGAGTGCCGGGATGACAGGCTGCGCCAGCGCGCCCGCCGGGTTACTTGTTCATTCAGTGAACATCGGCTGTCGGGCGCGGCCCGCGGTCTCGGGGGCTGGGACTCGCGCCGCGACGTCCCGCTGCAGCGTCTGAGCAGCCGCGGCCCCGCCGGCCGTAGTGCGCGCCGCGCCGGCCTCTCCGCCTGGCCTGTGGCTGTGGGACGACGCTTAGCGTCACGGGCACTTGCGAGCGCACGGCCCGTGACAGGAAGTCGTTCACGCGCCGTGTCCCCGTCACCGCTCTCCGTGCCGCAACCCTGTCATCGTCCTCAGCGCGAACCGCGCTCGGCGGCGAGGACGAGCCCTTCCCTCGCCCCGCCGGCTCCCGGGAGCCTGCGGCTCTGCCCGGTCCAGGCACCTCGTGCACGCGGAATCGTACGACATTCGTCCGTCTGTGTCCGGCGCGCCGTGTCGGAGCCTGTCTGCGTGCGCGGCCCCGCGGCGCGTCGGCCCGTCGGCGGCGCGCGGCCCCGCGGCTCTGCCCTCGGCGCTGCTGCGGACTTGCGCGCACGTGCGCGCGCTCGAGCCTCTGCGTTCAATTGTTCAGGTACGCGCCGAGGCGTGCGTGGAGGGGCGGGGTCGTGGGGCGATTCTATGGCAGCCTTTTCTCCTTTATTTATTTACTGTTTTTCATGCCACGGCTGGGGCCTCTGTCGAGCTTCCTCAAGAGCCGCTGAACCGTTTTCCCACAGTGGCCGAGCCATTTTACGTGCCCACCAGCGATTGCGCGGAGGTTCTGTTTTCTCCGCGTTCTTGCCAGCGCTTTCGTTTTCCGCCTTTCGAATGTGCAGCCATCCCAGGGAGCGCGAGGCGATTGACACCTCGCTGCGGCTGTCATTTGCGTGCGCCCGATGACTAAGGACGCGGAGCCGCTTTCCCTGTGCTCGCTGGCCGCGTGTGCCTTCTTTAGAGAAACGTCTGGTCGAGTCCTTTGCCCATTTTAAAATTGGGCCGTTTGGTTGTTGTTGTCGAATTGTAAGAGTTCTTTTCTTTCTCTCTTTTTCTTTAAAGACAGGGTCTCGCTCTGTTGTCCAGGCTGGAGTGCAGTGGTGCGATCACAGCGCACTGCAGCCTCAAAACCCTGGGCTCAAGTGATCCTCCTGCCTCGGCCTTCTGAGTAGCGGGGACTACAGGTGCGCACCACCGCGCCTAGCTAATGTATTTTTTGAAAAAATTTGTAGCGACAGGGTCTCACTATGTTGCCCAGGCTGGTCTCAAACTCTTGGCCTCAAGTGATCCTCCACCTCAGCCTCCCAAAGTGCTGGGATCACAGGTGTGAGCTACTGCACCCAGCCAGAGTTGTAAGAGTTCTTTATGTATTCTGGATACTAGACCCTTATGAGAGACATAATTTGAAAATATTTTCTCCCATTCTGTAGGTTGTCCTATCACTTTCCTCGTAATGTCTTTTAATGCACAGAAGTTTTAAATTTTGTTCAAGTCTAATTTATCCATTCTTTCTTTTTATTACCAAGGTCATGAAGATTTACCCCTATGTTTCCTTCTAAGAGTTTTATAGTTTTAGCCCTTATGTGTAGGTCATTGATCCATTTGGAATTAATTTTTGTACACAGTGTGAAATAAGGATCTACTTCATTCTTTTGCTTGTGGATATCTATTTGTCCCATTTATTGACGAGGCTGTTCTTTCTCCACTGAATGGTCTTGGCATCCTTGTCAAAAATCACTTTGCCACAGAAGAATGGGTTGATTTCTGGACTGTCAATTCTATTCCATTGGTCTATATTTCTATCCTTATGCCAGTGCCACACTGTTCTCAATGAAAGCTTTGTTCTTTTTCTTTTTTCTTTTTTTTTTTTTTGAGACAGAGTCTCACTGTGTTGCCCGGGCTAGAGTGCCATGGAGTCAGCCTAGCTCACAGCAACCTCACACTCCTGGGCTCAAGCAATTGCCCTGCCTCAGCCTCCCAAGTAGCTGGGACTACAGGCATGCGCCACCATGCCCGGCTATTTTTTTTATACATTTTTTTAATTGGCCGATTAATTTGTTTCTATTTTTAGTAGAGACGGCGTCTCGCTCTTGCTCAGGCTGGTTTCGAACTCCTGACCTAGAGCGATCCTCCTGCCTCGGCCTCCCAGAGTGCTAGGATTATAGGTGTGAGCCACCGCGCCTGGCCTGTTATCTGTTATTTTTGCTGGTTCTTGTTTATTGTGTCTTATTTCCTTGTGTGTCTGTAACCTGGATATTTGGTGTGAAAAAATATTTGCAGAAACAATTTGGGTTTAGGATGGTGGAACTTTTCTTGAGAGGGTTTTAGTTAGGAGCCTGGTGTCAGGACTACTCTGGGCCACTTTAATTCAAGTTCAAGATTGAGGTTCCCAGGATCACCAAAGTCACACGAACCCACGTCTCAAATCTATTTGGAGTTTGATTTATTTTTTAATTTTATTTCTTTTATTTCTTTATTTTTTACCCCAGAAGCTAAAGTCCAGATGTATTTTTTATTTACTCTGACCTGGAGGGCATGGTCCTTTATGGTTGCAGCTCAAAGAAAAGGGTGGTTTGTCACCCCCAACCAGGTGGGCGCTGGCTTTTGTGCCTTTTTTCCTGTGAGGCCACCAAAGCGCAGCACCATTCCAAAGCTGTTTATTCTGAATCTGCAAATTCCTCCAGACAAAACCAACTTTGAAGGATGGGGCTTCCTCTCTGGGTTCTTAGAATTTGTTCTAGATTTTGGCTATCTGGTACTTTTTGATACTTTTGTGAGCATGCATTTGTAAGTATTTTAGCTCAGCTTTTTTGTTTTCTTCCGTAGGAATACTGGTGTTGATTACCATCATTAGAACCTCCTATACCAATACATCGTAGAATCAACTTGTCAGGCTTCTTTCTCTCTGTCTGTCTGTCTCTCTCTCTCTCTCACACACACACACACACGCACACACACGTGCACACAGAAGCACACGTGTGCTCACGGAGCTCACCTGCTGGGATTCTGATTGAAATTACATCGACTCTGTAGATGAATTTAGGTACAATTGATGTTTTCATGACATTCGATTTTCTTATCCATGAATACGGTAAATGTTTACTTCAATTTAGAATTTTTCTTAAATTTTAAACTTACATTTGAACTGAATTTAGCAACTGATATAAAGAATTAAACAGTGTCTATTTTCCCCCGGGCGAAAGAGGAGGCTTTCATTATGCTTCATCTCCTCCTTCTCTCTCCCTTTCAACACTTCGTTCTTATTTAAAACTTTTATTTCTTAGCTTTTTCTATTCCCAGACTCCCCATTAATATTTGTATTAAACTTCATAGCACGTTATCAATAATCACTTAAATAAGTTCCTCAATACCATGTTGTAAAGTTGTGTGCATGTTTTTCCCGTAATTCCCATGTTGTTGAACACTTACATGTTTTTCTATTATATTTCTATCATATTTGGTGGTTTCTCTTAGAAATCACTTTTTTTTCACCTAAAGCTTTTACTATGTCAGATGAATTCCATAAGAGGTATTCTCTGATGTATATAATGATTAGGTCCAAGGTTAATATCTTCTAAGCCTTAAAATTATTCTAGATTTATTTAGGCATATATACACACACACACACCTTTAAACATAAATAAGATTATATAATATGACATTGTTTTATATAATCCTTTCTGCTTATACCATATTTCTTGCTTTTAAGAGATTCTAATAATGGAGAAACTTTGCATTTGATGGGGTTTGCCACTTTCTACATATTTTATGTGTATTAACTGTTTGTATTTTGTTCTCCATTTGGAATTATGTCTTTATTTTGCTATACTCTTCCTCTGCTAAATGTTTCAGAAAGGGCCAGGTGGTGGCGGGGCCAGCCGGGCACAGGCTGGCGTCCAGGTTGAGACGGTTCCTGCGGGCGCTGTGCCCTCCCTCCCCATCGCAGGAGCTGACGGTGCCGGCAGGTGGGGAGGCTGCGCCCCTTCTTGTCATGCTCCTGTTGTCTCTGGGCAGAAGCTTCAGGCACGTGGGCACAGACCCATCTCTCCTCCTGGAAGAGACCCGCAGGTTTCCTTCCTCCAGCAGCCGGGTCACCTCAGCAGGGAACTGAAGGGGCTCCCAGGAAGCTGCTCTCCCTGGCACCCGTTTTCTTGATTTTTACTTTTTCCCTTGATGGTAAACTGTGATGTTTGCATTATCACAGCACAAGCAGAACAGTCATTTATGTCTCGCTGTGTAGCTTTCGAAGTTCTGATCTCCTGCGCTTTCGAAGTTTTGCCACCTTTGCGGCAGTGCCGCATTCTACCTCTCTCTGGGAAGGTACCACACTTAGGGGAGGTGACATGTCCTCAGCCACCTTCCCAAGAGGGAGTCTTTCCACACAGGGCAAAGTGTGGCCTTTAATCCCGGCTCCTGGCTCCTTTTCAAGTCTGGGCCCCACCCGGCACCTCGCCACAAGCTGGGTGGAGTTGACTGACAGGGCCCTGCGTGGCTTACAAGGAGGTGTAGGTGGGGGAGTGCCATCTCCATCCTCTGAAGGTTTTTGGACCCCAAACTTCACCAAGAGGCAGAGCCTGAGCCTGGAACAGAAAATAAGAGCAGTGCCCCAAAAGCCTTCCCTCACCTTGAGGTCCACCTTAAGATGTGGGGCCCACCCCTGCCCTTTCACTGTCATCTAATAGTTGTGGGGGAGCTGGGACTAGAGCAGGTAAGATACTTGAGGCTTCAAGTTCAGGCTGGGTGCCAGGGACACTCCTTGGCCATCTCCTTGCTGCCTGAGTCCCCAGGCCTACTATGTCCCAGAGGAAGGTAAAAAAAACACCCAACCCTTCCTGGGGGGCCTGCCTTTGTCCCAGGAGCTCCTCCAGGCTCCTGGTTGAGTCTGGGCCCCACCTGGCACCTCTCCCAAGACTCGCTCCTGAGATGGACCTGGGTGAGAAGCAGATGGAGGAGACAGGCCCCTCCCTAGGAAACCAACACATCTGTGGAAGTGCCTGCGGGCCTGTCTGGGGGCGAGTTGTCAACTCAGATAAGGGAGGGACTGAGATGAGGACGCAGAGTCAGGCGGGTAGAGCACCTGAGGCCAGAGCAGGTAGTTTCTGCAGGACCCCGGGTGCTGGCTGAGGCTGTAACTGGAGCAGGGGCAGGCTGGGCCAGGGCTCTTCAGCGGCGCGGTGAGAGTCGCATCTGGGCAGTCAAGACAGTCTGGAAGGGTGAAGGGGGACCCTGGAGGTCCTAGAAAGTCCAGGTGGGTTGAAATAAGCCTGGCCTTAAAGAGGGAAATATAACTTTTGAATTTTCTTTATTCCATTCATTTTTTTCTCTTGACTTGAAAACCCCATCCGCTCCCTGGTGAGCTCAGGGTAAGGAAAGTCCAGAAGCTGCTGGGGGAGGGGAGTGTGGGAGCCTCAGCCTCCGCCCTCCACCTGAGTCCTGATGCAAACCTGTGGTGACAATGCTCACTGCCAGGACCCAGGCCCAGGGTCTCCCTCCTCAGGCTGGGAGACCACCATGAGCTTGTCCCCTCCCCCCACTGGCCCACAGCGGTAGTGGCCTCTCTGGTTTCTGGTAACTTCATCAGGGCCGCATCACGTTGCTCAGGCTACAGATAGCATCTCCCCATCGGTAACCCTTCCCTGCCAGAGGCCCCCAAGGCTGGACTCAGGCTCAAAGGAAGGACCCTAGGGTGTGGGACAAATTAAGTGGTGTGAGAGTCTGCCAGGCAGAAGCAGGTGGGCTGGGATTCCAGCACCGTGTTCAGGGACACTGCCACTTGACATGGGGCCTATGGAGAAGGAGAAGGGGTCGGGAGGGGATGGGGCGCCTGCAGGGACCCCTGGGCTCCTGGTGCTGCTCTGGACCTGTCTCCCCGTCTGTCAGGCGGGGCCTTCCTGACACACCCCCAGGCCTGCCTGCAGGCAGATGCCCCACCCCCTCGGGGGCCCCGGAGGACAGGTCCACCTTAACTGGGCAGCACTTGGGGTGGGTGTGGCTGATGCCCTCTGTGCAGGTGCAGGGTGCCAGCCTTGCCCTTCCTCACACTGGGTCTGCAGCCCGGCACCATGATGCAGGGCACCTTGGAGCCGCATGGTCCCCTCTGGGGATGGGATGGGGACAGTGACAATGACTGGGACAGTGCTGTACTGGCCTTGCTGGCGCTGGCTGTGGTAGCTGCCACAGCACTGGCTTTGCGCTGGTTTGGCTCTGAGCAGGACCAGGAGGCAGCAGGACCAGCGTCCACAGCCCCGGGGAACCAGTCTCCGCAGGCAGGAGGAGTGGTGCCTGCACTGCACCCAAAGTCCAAGGTCAGTGGTGGCAGCAAGGGACAGAACTCAGGGCAGGAGAAGCCAGACCTCCCAGGACGCGGCCAGGGGAGTCCCGCTGCAGCAGGAGGCCGAGGGCTGGCCGCCGCAGCCCAGTTTCCGCTCAAGACGGCTGGTGAGGTGGCCAGCAGAGGGGCCCGGGGACAGCAGCGTGGCAATGGCACCTCAGCAGGTGAAGGGAAGGAGCCTCCCAGGCCAGGCACTGCCTTCCTGGGTAGGAGCAGAGCAGGGGGGACATCCGCCCCCCTCCTAATCCACTTCACTCCTCGGAGTCCCGGCAGCAACGCTGACGTGCAGGCCCAGGCAGATGGCCGCAGTGTCAAGGGGCCAGCTCCCCAGGCCCCCGTCCACGCAGAGCAACAGGACACCGGCCCCGGGCAGCCCGGCGCGGGGCCCTCCGGCTCGCTAAGGAGGGGCCGCGGCCGGCGGGGGCCGGTGGACCGAGCGCGCCGCCCCCGGAAGCCAGGCGCTGCAGCGAGTGTGTGGGACGCTGTGGACGCGGCCGCCGCCGGCCTCTGCGCGGGCTCCCCGCTGCCCCCCGGGGCTCAGGGCGTCGCGGCTCCCGAGGCAGGCTGGCCCTGGGCCCGGAGGGAGGTCTTGGTCGCCCGGACCTTCAGCCGGGTCCCAGGCGCCACGGGGCAGTGCCCCCTCTCGTCCCCAGGGCCCGGGGCCACAGGGGTCTGCGCCAGGGAGGCCCTGGCCGACCGCTCCCCAGGCGACCACCCCTTCCTCGGCCACGGGCCGGGTGGGACAGAGACACAGGGGGACCACAGCGTCGGAGAAGGGAGGGGGTCCTGGCGAGAGGCCGACGGGCGGGTCCCTGATCTGGGCCCCACGCGGCCTCTGGAGGGAGGGAAGCCGGCCGGAGCCCGCAGCAGCTCTGCGCAGAGCCGGTCAGTCCGGCCCCCGTCTCAGGGCCCTGAGCCCGGCCCACCCCCCGCTTCCCCGCCGGCAGCTCAGGCCCCGGGTGTCCTACCTGCACCCTCTACTCTTCCGACCCCTTATTCTTCAGACTCTTTGCCTCTGGGAGTTAGCACGAGTTCTTCTCTGAGTGAACATCTCAGAGTGGGGCCAGCACCGATGTCAATTCCAGCCCAGGCCCCAGCCCCAGCCCCAGCTCCAGCTCCAGCCCCAGTCCCAACCCCAACCCCTACCCCAGGCCCAGGCCCAGCCCCAGCCCTAGGCTCAGCCCCAACCCCAGGCTCAGCCCCAACCCCAGGCCCAGCCCCAGCCCCAGGCTCAGCCCCAACCCCAGGCCCAGCCCCAGCCCTAGGCTCAGCCCCAACCCCAGCCCCAGGCTCAGCCCCAACCCCAGGCCCAACCCCAGGCTCAGCCCTAGCCCCAACCCCAGGCCCAGCCCCAGCCCCAGGCCCAGGCCCAGGCCCAGCCCCAGCCCCAACCCCAGCCCCAGCCCCACCCCCAGGCCCAGCCCCAGCCCCAGCCCCAGCGCCTGCCCTAGGCTCAATGCCTGTGTCTCAGGAGCCCAGGGCTCCCTCCAAGGGCTACCAGGAGGGGCAGATCTCAACTAGCTGGGGAAACCTTATTGCAATGGTTCTTAGAAGCCATCCCTTCCCCAGGCAAGAGAGGTCACAAGGGAGTTCCCCAAAGGCAGTCCCTGGGAGACCTACAGATCTTGGCACTTCCGCACACTCTGGGAACAGACAGTCTGGTTCTCCCTCTGAAGGGGCCATCCCTGGCCTTGAGGACAGGTGCAGCTTTTCGGTGGGGATGGTCATAGGGGCAGGCACAGGGAGCCTGGTTGAGGCTGGATGTCAGCCACCACCAAGAAGCTCCGAGACCAATGGGGCTCCCACACCAGGGCCTTCCCCATGCCCAAGAGGAGAGGGGACCCAGGAGAAAAGTCTAGACTCACTGGCCCCAGCTGCAATGCCCAGGCCCCCTTTGCAGCCCCATGTGCAAACGCAGTCTGGCGGCACACCGTCCCCCGCTGTGAGGGGGTACTCACAGCCTGTTCCCCGGCCACGGAAGCGCAGCCTGTGTGAAATAATAGCACTCGGCTCTGAGCAGGAGGTCAGCCGGGCAGTCCCAGAGCACTCCCAGGGGGAGGTGCCTGGGGAGGAGGCCAGCACTGCAGGCAGCTCCAGGATGCTCACAGAGAAGCAGAAAGAGGCCCGAAAACTCATGGTTTTTCTGCAGAGGCCTGGAAGTTGGGGGGTGGTGGAGGGGCCCCGGCAGCCCAGCTCACGGGCCCTGGAGTCCACCACAGCAGCGGCTCTGCCGCGGCGGCTGGACCTGGGCAGCTGCCTGGATGTGCTGGCCTTCGCCCAGCAGCACGGGGAACCTGCCCTGGCCCAGGAGACCTATGTCTTAATGAGCAACAACCTGCTGCGTGTGCTGGGAGACCCGCAGCTCTACCGGCAGCTGAGTGGGGCTGACCGGGAGCGAATCCTGAGCCTGCGGACAGGCCGGGGCCAGGCGGTGCTGGGCGTCCTCGTGCTGCCCAGCCTCTACCAGGTGAGCCGCTCGGGGCTCACGAGGGGCTCTCATGGCGAGGAGGCTCCTGCGGCAGGGCCCGCACCCCTGCCTCCTCGCATGCACCTGCACGTGTTCAACCCCCAAGAGAACACATGGCGGCCCCTGACCCAAGTGCCCGAGGAGGCCCCGCTGCGGGGCTGTGGTCTCTGCACCATGCACAACTACCTGTTCCTGGCGGGGGGCATCCGTGGCTCTGGCGCCAAGGCTGTCTGCTCCAACGAGGTCTTCTGCTACAACCCTCTGACCAACATCTGGAGCCAGGTTCGGCCCATGCAGCAGGCCCGAGCCCAGCTCAAGCTGGTGGCCCTGGACGGGCTGCTGTACGCCATTGGGGGCGAGTGCCTGTACAGCATGGAGTGCTACGACCCTCGCACAGACTCCTGGACCTTGCGCGCGCCGCTCCCTGCAGGCACCTTCCCGGTGGCCCATGAAGCTGTGGCCTGTCGTGGGGACATATATGTCACAGGGGGTCACCTCTTCTATCGCCTGCTCAGGTACAGCCCCACAAAGGACGCTTGGGACGAGTGCCCCTACAGTGCCAGCCACCGGCGCTCCAGCGACATTGTGGCGCTTGGCGGCTTCCTGTACCGCTTTGACCTGCTGCGTGGCGTGGGCGCAGCAGTGATGCGCTACAACACGGTGACGGGCTCCTGGAGCCGGGCTGCCTCCCTGCCCCTGCCCGCCCCAACCCCGCTCCGTTGCACTGTGCTGGGAAACACCATCTACTGCCTCAACCCCCAGGTCACCGCCACGTTTACGGTCTCTGAGGGGACTGCTCAGTTCCAGGCCAAGGAGCTGCAGCCCTTTCCTCTGGGAAGCAAGGGGGTCCTCTGTCCATTCATCCTGACTCTGCCCCGCAAGGGCCGGCTGCAGACCTCGCTGTGAGGGGCTGGCGGAGAACCAGGCCTGTTCTTCAGGGAGATCTGAGGGGGTGTGGGGCAGGGGAGGGGGCTGAGACCAGAACTTCCTGCTGTTATTTCTGGGACAACTTTCCCTTTCTGTTATAACACGTCTCCTGCTTTAAAGGTTGTCAGTTATTTCTGGAGTGCGACCCCTCTGCCCCCAGCCCAGGCTCCTTTCTAGCCCTCCCCAACACACCCAGGCTGTGTCCTGCCCCAGTTCCTTACCTGCTGCCTTGGCTAGCTCACCCACACCCATCTGTGCGACTCTCCAGTGCCAGGGCCCCAAGAGCCGGGACTTGGCTTGCCAAGGAGCTCAGCTGAGCCGAGAGTGGAGATGGCTGGAAACCATTCATGCTTCTGTGTTCTGTCAAGGGGGGAGAGGGAGCAAAGAAGTCCCCAGCTAACACCCTCGCCTCTGGGACTTTCTGCCTGCCCCGAGGCCTTTTGGGGGCCTGGCTTGGCTCTCTCTGCCCACCACTGTCCTCCTGGGTCTGATTGGCGCTGTGGATCTTCAGTGGCCTGGGACCCTTTCCTGTGAACTTGGGGTGGGTGGGTGCCGCTCTGCTGTCTGTAGCCCCTGCCCACAGCCCCAGCCCAGACCAGACCAGGACCACTTGGGCTCACGACCCTCTGCAGTCTCTTGGGGCCTCTCCCAGCCCCTCCAGAACCCCACCCCAGTTCCCACCAACCACCCTGTAACTGAGACCTGAGTTTTACCCTAGTTCTGTTCCTTTTTAGCTGTGTGGACTTGGATAAGACATTTAACTTCCCTTTTTCCTGGTCTGTAAAATTAATGTAATGGACATCTGTCACTCAGGAGAGGTGTGGGAGATAAGATCACAGATGTGAGCACCTTGCATGGTGCCTGGGACAAGCACAGTGAATAATGCGTCTCCTCCCTTCACCCACTTTGAAACCCACCTTAGGGAGGTGAATAAATGTGACTGGACGCTGCTGCCCAGCCTCTGGCCTGGGTGTCCCTGTGTGGGCCTGTTTTTGCCTTTTACTTTATGCTCAGCACAACTGGCACCAAATACAAGTTTAGTTCACTGAAAGCGTCCAAATCTTGCACTTGTTGTGTTTTGTTCACGGCACAGGACAGAAAGGGTCCTCGGGTTGTGCTTGAAAATAAGTTTATTGAGAAACAAGTACAGTGCACACAGCTGTATATTTGGGTACAGGCTCCATCCCCCAGTGGCTCCTCTGCACAGGCAGGTGGTGTTGTGGCAGCTGGGGTGGGTGGCCCCGGGCTGGGCAGCAGGGCCTACTGCTTGCGCTTGGTCTCATTGAGCAGCTCCTGCCAGTTCTTCTCCATCTCCTCCTTGCAGTTGAGGAAGGCGTCCTCCAGCCGGCGCATGGACTCGGCCAGCGTGGGGTTGGTGCGTATCACCACCATGTCGTAGGCCATCCAGGTGGCCTGCACTGCAACAACCAGACAGGCCCGGTCAGGCCACAGGGTGGGGCTGCAGCTCTGGGGCACCTGCAGGGGCCGGGTACCTCTACTGTCATCAGCTTCCGGGAGCTGGTCCCCGAGACACCAGTCCCTCTGAGGAGAGAAAGCTGGTGGGCTGCTTGTCACAGGGGCCCTAAAACTCCTCCCTACAAACACTAATAGTGACATTTCTTAATCTCCTGCAAGTCTTAACTTCTGGATACACCAGCCCAATACAATTAGGAGAAACCACAGGTCTTTGCAGTTCATAGTTAGTGGCTGCAAGTGACGCCCACAGAGTCAACACTCGCTCCAGCTCACACACTCAGGTAGGGCTGGCCACTCCCAGTCCTGCAAGGCCCCGAGCCTCAGGTTACCTCATGCTCGGTGGCCTGGGACGCCTGCCCACCTCCCACTGGGGCACCTCTGTGCTTTTGTTAAAGCCCAGGCCAGGGGTTCCTCCTTTGGAAAGGTGTCCCTGAGCTTTCACCACTACACTGATGGACTTTTTCTTGCTCTTTCCCTGTGACTACAGCCCGAGGGCAGCGTTCCCTGGTCTGTAGGTGGGCACATGCTTCTTGTGTGAACTCAGTGGACGTGTCCAGAAATCCCACCTCCACTCTTCTGTCTGTAGCACCCACCCACTGGTGTGGTTCTACCCCCCACAGCTACACATAGCAAAGGTCATTTCGCCTCTGCATGACAGCTGACTGTAGTAAACACATCCCCTTAAAACTCTTTGTTGGGCTGAAAAGTACTGGATACTTTGGGAAACTACATCCTCAAGGAAATTAACCAAAGAGGATATAGGCAGAATGATTAATAATAAATGCACACGTCAGTCCAGGTGCGATGGTCCATGCCTGTAATCCCAGCACTTTGAAAAGCCTGGGGGGAGGATCGCTTGAGGCCAGGTGTTCGAGACCAGCCTGGCCAACGTAGTGAGACTCTGTCTTTACAAAAAATTTTTAAAAATTGCAGGGCATGGTGGTCCCAGCGACTTGGGAGCCTGAGGCAGGAGGATCACCTGAGCCCTGAAGTTTGAGGTTACAGTGAGCTATAATCCCACCACTGCACTCCAGCCTGGGTGACAGAGTGAGACCCTGTCTCTAAAAAAATGATAATAATAAAAAACAAATAAATGCAGACCGTGGGGTATCTATACACAACTAAGGTCACCAGTGTGGCAGACTTGAGGTTTTACACAGAGCAACATCTGTTGGGTTAGGAAAAAATTGTTAGAAAAGGTATGTGCGGCCGGGCGCGGTGGTAATCCCAGCACTCTGGGAGGCTGAGGCGGGCGGATCCTTTGAGCTCAGGATTTTGAGACCAGCCCGAGCAAGAGCAAGACCCCGTCTCTACTATAAATAGAAAGAAATTAATTGGCCAACTAAAAATATATAGAAAAAATTAGCCAGGCATGGTGGCACATGCCTGTAGTCCCACCTACTCGGGAGGCTGGGGCAGAAGGATCACT
>CAUYRT010001671.1:0-19761 GCA_963574885.1 Lepilemur ruficaudatus
ATGCTTGTAATCCCAGCACTTCGGGAGGCTGAGGCAGGATCGCTTGCGCCCAGGAGTTTAAGGCTATAGTGAGCTATGACTGTGCAATGCACTCCAGCCTGGGTGACAGAGCAAGGCCCTGTCTCTAAAAAAAAAAAAAAACACTTTGATTCTCTAATGCTGCAGACCAGTATCTAGCCGAGGCCTGTTAGGCTCTACCACACCCTCCCACCCCCATCCATGGAAAAATTGTCTTCCATGAAACCAGTTCCTGGTGCCAAAAAGGTTGGGGACCACTGATATACAATACTTATTTTTTTTTTTTTTTTCTTGGGACAGAGTCTCACTCTGTTGCCCGGGCTAGAGTGCCGTGGCATCAGCTTAGCTCACAGCAACCTCAAACTCCTGGGCTCAAGCAATCCTCCTGCCTCAGCCTCCCAAGTAGCTGGGACTACAGGCACGCGCCACCATGCCCGGCTAATTTTTTCTATATATATCTTTAGTTAGCCAATTAATTTCTTTCTTTCTATTTATAGTAGAGACGGGGTCTCACTCTTGCTCAGGCTGGCTTCGAACTCCTGACCGTGAGCGATCCGCCCGCCTCGGCCTCCCAGAGTGCTAGGATTACAGGCGTGAGCCACCGCGCCCGGCCCTTTGCTTATCTTTTTAATCAGGTTGTTTTCTTCCTATTGAGTTGTTTTAGTTCCTTAACATGTTTTGGCTATTAACTCCTGATCAGATGTATGTTTTGCAAATATTTCCTCCCATTCTACAGGTTGAGTCTTCATTCTATTGATTGTTTCCTTTACTGTGCAGAAGCTTTTTAGCTTGATGTCTATTTTTGCTTTTATTGTCTGTGCTTTTGGGGTCATATACAAAAATCATTGCCCAGACCAATGTCAAGAAACATTCACCCTGTGTTTACTTCCAGTAGTTTTACATTTCAGGTCTTATGTAAAAGTCTTTCATCCATTTTGTTTTGGTTTTTGTATGTAGTGTCAGTTAGGGGCCCAGTTTCATTCTTCTGTGTGCAGAAATCCAGTTTTTATACCACAATTTATTGAAGATAGTTTCCAGTTCCTATTGTGTATCCTCTTGTGTATTGTGGCACATGTGTTGAAAATCAGTTGACTGTAAATGTGTTGATTTATTTCTGGACTCTCTATTCTATCCCATCGGTCTATATTTCTGATTTTATGTCATTACCATGCTATTTTGATTACTGTAGCTTTGTAGTATATTTTGAAATCAGAAAGTGTGATACCATCTACTTTGTTCTTGCTCAAGATTGCTTTGACTATTCAGGGTCTTTCATGGTTCCATATGAATTTTAGGATTTTCTTTCTATTTCTCTGAAAAAATGCCATTGGAATTTTGACAAGAACTCCATTGAATTTGTATATCCCTTTTGATAGTATGGATATTTTTACAACATTAATTCTTCCTATCCATGAACTTGGGATATTTGGCATTTATTTGTGTATTTTTAAATGTCTTTCATCAATATTTTACAGATTTAAAGGTACAGATCTTTTATCTCCTTGGTTAAATTTATTCATAAGTATTTTATAATTTTGATGCTATTATACATGAGATTGCTTTCTTAATTTCTTTTTTGAATAGTTCATTACTAGTGTATAGAAACACAACTGATTTTTATATGTTGATTTTGTATCACCCAACTTTATGGAATTTACCTATTACTATTACTAATAACAGTTTTTGGTGGAGTTGTTAGTGTTTTCCTTTTTTTTAACTTTATAGAAACTTTACTTTTTTATTTCAGCATATTATGGGGGTATAAATGTTAAGGTTACATATACTGCCCTTGCCCCTCTCCCCCCTCGAGTTAGAGCTTCAAGCGTGTCTATCCCCCAGACGGTGCACATCACACTCATTATGTATATAAATACCCATCCCCTCCTCCCCTCTCCCATCTGCCTAACACCCTATAAATGTTAAATGTTTTCTCTATATAATATCATGTCAGCTGTACGCAGAAACAATTTTACTTCTGTCTTTCCTATTTGGATGCCTTTTACTTCTTCTCTCGCCTAATTGCTCTGATTAGGACTGCCAGTATTATGTTGAACAGAAGTGGCCATAATGAGAACCATTGTCTTGTCCTGATCTTAGAGGAAAAGATTTCAGCTTTTCACCATTAAGTATGATGTTATCCTTGGATTTGTCATATATGGCCTTTTTTATGTTTAGGTACATTTTTTCCATATTTAATTTGTTGAGTTTTTTTTTTAATTATGAGAAGAGGTTGAATTTTGTTAAATACTTACTTAGTTCATTCTGTTATTGGGATGTATTACATTTATTGATTTGCATATGCTGACCCATTCTAGTATCTAGGGATAAATCCTATTTGATCATGATGTGTGATACTTTTAGTGTGCTATTACATGGATTTTTTTTGGTAGTAATTTATTGAGATTTTTGCATTTATATTCATCATGGATATTGGCCTGTAATTTTCTTTTAGTGTTCTTGTCTGGCATTGGTATCAGGTTAATTCTGGTCTCATAAAATGGGTTTAGAAGTGTTCCCTTCTCTTCAGTTTTTCTGAAAGAGCTTGAGAATGGTGTTAATTCTTCTTTAAACATTTTGTAAAATTCATCAGTGAAGCCATCTGGTCATGGGCTTTCCTTGACCAGAAGAAGGGAGGTTTTTGCTTAATAATTAAATCTCCTTACTTGTTATTGGTCTGTTCAGATTTTTTATTCCTTCATGATTCAATCTTATTGGTTGTATATTTCTAGGAATTTATCCATTTATCCTATGTTGTCCAATTTGGTGTAAGGTTTTGGAATAAAATGACGAGGCTGAATGTGAGCTAAACAAGCATAATGTTTATTTGTTAGAGCGCTCCCAGGCGAGGTTGAAGGGTCCCGAGAGAAAGGGCCCAAAAAGTAGCACTGCCCCGACTGGGGAGGAGGGTTATATAGGGGTTGGTGGGTTGTTTTGACACGGAGTAGATCTTGAGTGACAGCTGGGCCGGTTCTTCGTTTCAAAACAGGAAGTGGGTTGGCCTTAGCAGGTATCAAAACAACATGTCCAGTGCAGGGTGTGGGGATAGGGGAACGCTTATATCTACGTGAGGAGGCCAAAAACCAGCCTGAGCAGCATGCCCCAGCCCAGGGCGTGGGATTGCGCTGCCTTTGCAGGATAAGCCCTAAGGGGAATTCCACCCACTAGCCTTACAAGGATGAGTCCTGGAAACTCCTGTTCTGACATCTTGTTTACAAAGCTCCAGGTCTTCTAAGTTCTGACCTGTTGCTAGTTTTATGACCTCAACTCGTACCACTCTCTTTAGAGCTCAGTCCAATCCAGCGCTATTGGCTTCATGATGTTTTTAAGCATTCCATTCTTACCTCAAGGTCTTTGGCCTGCATGCCTTCTCTGCCTGGCATAGTCTTCTGCCAGATATCCAGAGGTATTCCTACCTTATCTTCCTTCTGTGACTTTTTTCCAGGCCATCCTATTTAAAATTGAAAAACTCACTCCTACCAGAACACATTTTATTCTCCTACTCTGCTTTAATTTTCTCTAAAGTACTTATCACTCTCTGACACATTATTACTTTTATTTTACTTATTTCTTGTTTGACTTCCCCACTAGAAATTAAGCCCTATAAGAGCAAGGATTTTTGTCCTTTTAGAGTATTGCTGTATCCGTTGTGTGAAGACTAGTCATGGATCTTAGTAGATGCTCAATAAATAGTACTGCTATTCATCTATTATTTGTAGATTGTGTTTCACATAAAGCTGACTTTTATTTGGATGCTACCTTTTGTTAAGTATAGATATTGCACATTTATAATCTCATTTAATCTTCATAGCCACCTGATAAGTTAAATAGAATAGGAATTAATATTTATTTTCTTACATAACAAGAAACTGAGAATCTAAGAAGGAAAACAACTGATTTAAATCACACCACTAATAATGTGCAGAAATAAGATAAGAATAGTAATTTTTCTTGACCAAGCCTCTTTCATATCCAGAGCTGGATAGATGAATGAAATGAAATTTATGGTATGCAACCATGCATTAGAAGTTGATCTAGTATTTCAGATTCACCTGGACATTAAATATTTAATGGCTTTCTTCAAGGATTCTTCAGTAATTTGCAGACCTCTGTTTCTGAAGAGCTTATGAATTTTTTCACTCACATGCCTAGAAATATATTGTACATTCATCCTCTTAAAGAAATGCATATCTGCATAAGAATTGATGCTTATTGCCTACATAATAAACATACGAAAATGTGCTTGTTGCTATGTAGAATATTGTTGTTTCCTCCATCTGGAATGTTCTTCCCCGACCTGTGTTCTCCCTCCTTCTCATCACTTGTGTCTCTGCTCAAATGTTACCTTCTGAGAGAGGCCATTGCTGAATTCCTTATCAAAATGATCCAACTCTCTCTCCTTTCCCTCCCCAATCATTATTTCTTTTCACCATGATTAATTTTCTTTGCACCATCTGTCACTTCCTGATAGGATATTATTTATTTATTTGCTAATTAATTACTGTTAATCATGCTTAGTTGAATGACAGCTCCATGAGGGCAGAAGTTTTGTCTTGTTTTATGGTTGTGTCTCTAGCACCTAGAACAGTACCTGCCACATAGTAGGAATTCAATAAAAACATATTTTCTGAAAGAATACTCATATTGTACTTTTGTGCTCCATAGTATCTATTCTAATTTTAGTTAAATAATAATTGTGTAGTTAATTGTATATATCTTTATCCACTCTCCCACTGGAATATAAAATCCATGCATCATGAACTGTGTGTGTCTTAGCCATTGCATTTTGGTTAAATGAAATAGATACCACAAAAGTTTTATTGCTTACTCTCAAGGAATCTAGAGACATAGCTTCTATGTGGAAGAAAAGTATGAGCAAATGAAATTACAATTTAAGAATTTAAATAACAGATCAAGCCAGCATAAAAGTAAGGAATCTCATACATGATAGGTGCTCAAATTTGTTAATTTTAAGCTATTCCAAATAGTATGGGATTAGATGGTAAATAAATATTTAGCATGTATTCTTAGAAGTGTTGCAAGAACAAGATAGGATGGAAAAGTCAAAAAGCACTCACATAAGAGGTAGAGTTCAAGTATTTTAGAGGTAAGACGCTTACAAGGAAATAGAAAAGGTATTAGGAAAGCACTGGAATAGAAACAACTAAGGGTCACCACTGCAAGCATGTAGTGAGAAAAAATCGTGGTAGTTAGTCTGCCAAACTACTTGAAATTCAGTTTTAGAACTCTGGACTTAACCTTCTGGCAATGGCCGGTGGTACAGCAAGAAAAGCTTTTACTTAGTGTAAATATGAGCAACATTTTAGGGATAAAAAGGAGGCACAGTTATATAAATATAGTTACAAACTGGAGGAAGGAAAATTGGACAGGAGACCAATAATGACATAAGTAGCAAATACCTACAGTGAAAACTTAAGTGTAAGTAATGAACATGTTTTTCCAGTCAATATTGAGTTCCTAAAATATTTCCTGAGACTTACAGCTGAAAGGCAGTAGATGACCTGCTGTACTCAGAGCAGAAATCTCTCATTTGCTTCTTTTAAGTAGATGACATGTCTAGATATTTCCAAGTTATTATATCCTATAAATTGTCCAGGATTATCTTAATGCCTCTCTTAAAGCAATTGCATTATTTATTAGAAATAAAGTTTTTGTTTCTGTCTTCTGATCACCAACACTTATTTTAAAAAGGCATGGTGACCATTGACCTTCTACATAGGTGTTTAAAAGACTTTTTGTTCCTAACTCTAGAAGGGTAAATTTTCTCTCTGATGTATGTGTACTCTGACCACAGTTAATTAGGATTATATGTGAAGAAGGAAGGAAAAAATATTCCCAAAGAAAGGAATAAGCCTATATGCATTTAAGACTACTTATTATCCTTTTTTTTTTTTTTTTCCTTGAGACGTGGTCTCACTCTATTGCCTGGGCTAGAGTGCCGTGACTTTATTATAGCTCACAGCAACCTCCAACTCCTGGGCTGAAGTGATCTTCCTGCAACAGCCTCCAGAGTAGCTAGGACTACAGGTGTGCACCACCATGCCCGGCTAATTTTCTATTTTTTGTAGAGATGGGGTATTGCTCTTGCTCAGGTTGGTCTCAAACTCCTTGCCTCAAGCAATCCTCCTGCCTAGGACTCCCAAAGTGCTAGGATTATAGGCATGAGCCACCACTCCCAGACTATTATCTTCTTTTAAAGGAAAAAAAATCAATCTTAGATAATATAATTTATAAATATCTTAGACTGTCTTCCAAAGAAAGGAGGCATTTGTGTTGTGTTTCTCTGAGCAAAAAAAAAAAAAGAAAAGAAAAAAGAAAAAAAGAGAGATAATAAGAGGTCAAATGAAAGGACTCGATAAGATTCATTTAATTCTAAAAAAGATATCTTTTGGCTATAATTGATGGTATAAAATAATATATTTCATTAAAGAGGAAAAACTTAAGAAGAAACCATCCCAACTACTCTTGTAATTTATGTTAAAATTGAGCCAATAAATCTGAAGATATTACTTAAGTTGTAATTTTTGTAGTGATTGTTTGAGGTTAGGTTACATGGCAAACCACTGACTAATTCAGCCTGGTTAGGGTATGACACCAAATGCCAATGGAAGAAAAGGATGATTCACTGCTTGAGGTGGAGTTTGTAATTCCACGGGAAGGACATTGCAAATTAGCCTGAAGTAATGTACTACAATGCCTTTTATTATTACATAGTTACATCCCTGCTTGTCATAAATTTTGCTCAGAGGTAAAACATCTCAATGATTGCAATTATTCTGAGTAGCTTTGTAAAAGTGCTCTTTTGGAAGGAGAAGGAAAATTTCCACACTGATAATAAGCATTACTATATTAAAAAGCAGTGGCTTTTACTAACTGTGAAACTGCAGCTGATTCCACTTGCTTTTAATTACTATTAAAATTTTAAGATAATTTAAAATATTCAAGTATTTAATTTATTATTTTAAACTAATTATTACTATCATTGTTATTTATTATTTTAAGAACCTGGGAGAAAGGTCTCCTGCTTTATGAATTTGTTACAAATTAATGAAACATCAGTCCAGGGGGTCATAAAACAGTAAAATTATCTTAGGGAAGGGGAAATGCCAGAAGAAATATAATTTACTTCTGGTTTTCACCTGCTTCTTGCTACTCTATCCCACCATATTTGCTAATGGTAAACCAGCTCCTTGCTGTTCCAAATGTTGTCTAAAATTAGATAAATGGCTTAGTTTAAAACAAATATATCATCTTAATTCTGAGGAGAAAATGACTAAGAAACAGTTTTGGCATCAATTTTTCCTGGTGCCAGATTAGTACTGCTTTGAGGATTGTGTTTTTAATGCTGACAAACACACACAAATCTTCACATTTATTCCAAGGGGTCATACTTTTTTATAGCTCTATAAATCCCCTAGGCCAGCCTGTTTCAATTATACTTTTCAATTTTCCGGCCATTTGTTCTGCCTGTGTGGATAGGTGATTCTGCAGAGGCTGAGCTATTTCTGATTTCTAAACAACACTTTACTTTCCTCGTTAGATTACAAATGATAAGGGAGTTTCATGAATGTGTAGCACAGTATGTAATGTCAGAGGAAATTGCACAGAGCCTTACACAGCTGTTCATAAGCCTCATGATTCAAGGTATTGCTCTCAAAAGGGGAAAGAAATTTTTGTGGAATGTTCAGTACATTCCACAATGGCTGGATGAATCATTTCCTGTTTGCTCCCAGGGTGACTGTGACCCGTTATTTTCTGCAACAGAATGAGGACATGGTTTTAGAGTGTGTTTATGAAAGGTATAAGAAATAATATTATGCAAGTTTGGTTAATTAACTTTATGTTATCTAACACATGCTACACCCAGTACCTCCTTCCCCTCTCTCCCCCAAAACACAGATGCAAACAGCAGATATTTCCATAAAATTGCTTATGGATTTTTAAATGTTTTGAAAAATTAGGTTATAGTTAATTATGATATATTATGTTTCCTTTTTATACTTTTTTATGAAAGTAAATGGATGTCCCTTTTTGTTTATTGACTATTACAAAGGTCAGAGGTAAATTGCTGGCCCATCTATGACAAGTACACAGGAGTCAAATAATTTTTACTTTTTAATTGAGATATTATATCCATATAATAAAGCACATAAGTCTTAAGTGTATAGATTAATGAATTTTTATGTTATGTTATATAATTGTTATGCCCATGAATTCACCATCCAGATCAAAATTGATAATGTTGCGAGCACTCCAGAATGTTGTTTCTGTGTCCTTTTCCTATCATATCCCACAAAATGTAACCACTCAACCCCTCTTCTTATCTCTACATAATGTGAGATTTGTTTTTATGAGACTTCCTTCATACTACATGAGATATTCTTGTTTTTGTTTGACTTTACTATTTTATTTATAATCATAAGTCATCTTGAATTCTTAACTGGGAGCAAGATAAGTCATAAAATATTCTTACACAGGAGTTAAATCACAAAACTAATAAGGATGGGAGACTGGAATGGGAATGGAGAAAGTTTGAAGTACAATTACTGATACACTTCTGCTGCTGCTGTTTTTTATATAATAAAGCTGAAATATTATTATAGTCTTGTTAGATTCATCTGTCTGGATGTTCACTGGTCCCCCGGTTCCAAGTATCAAGAAGGAGTACTGGTATCATGTCAAGCCAATGATGAAGTGATCACAAACACAAAGCAATTTTGTACAAACAGTTTATCACATAAAAGAAAGAATGAAAGTAAAGAAGGAAGCTCCACAAAGTGAAAATACATTCCAGAGAGAGGGGAATGGATCAGTCTCCATGAGTGGAGAAAGAACCAAAGTCTGAGCACATGCTGCCTTTTATAAGCTCATGAGTTTGTCCAACCTTTCTCCTGGAAGGATTCGTTGTGGTTTCCCATCTTTTGGGGCATTGACGGGTTGGGGTTATATAACAGGTTACATAACAAGTTGGTTATGTAACAGCATTCCTTTTACTCTGATAAATCCCATATTTCTTGTAGGCTTTTTTTGTTCCTCTTATTTCTCTATTATTTCTCTTGACTGACTTGTTTAATTCAAAGGTGTTGTCTTCTAGCTCAGAGATTCTTTCTTCCACCTGATCTAGCCTATGCTTAAGGCTTTCCATTGTGTTTTCTATTTCCTTGAAGAAATTTTTCATTTCAGAAGCTCTGCTTAATTTTTTTAATAATTCGATTTCTTTAGTGAATTTTTCATTCATTTCCTGCATTGTTTTTGTGGTTTCTTTGTATTGGGTTTCTATTTTCTCTTGTATTTCATTGAGCTTCCTTACAATCCATATTCAAAATTCTTTATCTATCATCTTAATATTCTCATTTTGGTTGGTTTCCATTGGTACAGAGTTATTGTTTTCTTTTGGGAATGTCCTTTTACTCTGCTTTTTCATGTATCCGTAGATTTTTTGCTGATTTCTTCTCATCTGGAGCAGCTTTTGTTTCTTAGTTTTGGATTTTCTTTTGATTAGATAAGGTCACACCCAGTTTAATCTCTGAGACAGTGTATGGTGCTTGTGGGTAAGACTCAACCATATCCTGTATGATTGAGTCAATAAATACTATAAAAGGACATGAGAATTGACCTCCCTGTCAGTTGGTGGCACTTGCCAGAAGGAACAAGCTGCAGTGTTGTTTTTGGGACCTGTGATCAGCTCTAGTCCCTCAGGAGAAGCACTTGATTGCTTCAGGGTGTAGTTGGGGCCCTGGAACTTCAGGTGAGTCCTTATTCTCCACCACAGCAGAGGCAAGTGAGGGAGTGAGGCTGGGAGGGGCTTGGTTGAATGAGCTTGCCCTCAGGCTCCACCAAAGATGGCAAGGTATCTGTTTTAGCAGGGGTCAAAGATCTGCTCCCAGTTTCCAGGCAAAGCTCCCCAAGGGAGGGGCCACAGTGGCCTCACCCAATCACAAATCTCCCCTCCTTGCCCCCAAGGAATGCGACTGAAACCTGTGGGTACAGGATCTGTCCTGCGGGCCTGTCTCTGGATTCCCAAAGATCAAACCCTGGCCATGCTAGCTAGAAGTGTGCTGTTCCTGAGTTGCCCACGGGTGCCCAAGCAGGTTCGATGCCCCTCTGCCTTGGGGTGTGCCCTGCCCTGATGGAGTCACTGGGCAAGTGACACCAGGGAAGACTGGCGAGCAGGGAAGCTTACAGTCTGAGCACCTCTCAGTCTGCTGCAGGACCCTGGGAGGAAAGGCCTGGTTCATTAGAAACTTTTGTGAATCTGGAGAGGAAAGTGAGATGCTATTTTGTGTTTGTAGGCTAGTGTGGTGGGCAGCCTTTAAATAGGCGCCCAGTGATCTCTACCTCCTGGTACTTACACCCTTTTGTAACCTCTCCCCTTGAGAGTAAGAATGAACTTATTGACTCACTCCTAATAAATAAGCATACGGCAGAAGTGATGAAATGAGACTTCTCAGATTAGGTTATAAAAAGATGGTGGCTTTTGTCTTGGGTAGTCTCTCTTACTCTTTCTTGGATTCCTCACCTGGGAGGAAGCCAACTGCCATGTTGTGAGGAACCCCTGCAGAAAGGCTTATGTACAGAGAAATTGAGACCTACCAACATCCACATGAGTAGGCTTGAAAGTGGAACGCCACATCCCACCGCCACCATTGACCAATTCAGATGAGAGACAGTAAAGCCAAAATATTACCTGAAATCTCATAAAAGACCTTGAGACAATCAGCTAAGCTCCTCCCACATTCCTGATCCATAGAAACTGCTAGATTGTAAATTTTATTTTTAGCTTCTACATTTTAGAGTAATTTGTTGCCCAGTAATAGATAACTAATGCTGCTATATTGTTTTAGAAGCATAAAAATAACTTGGGTATTTTTTTTATTAATAAGAAAAAGATATTTTATTTGCTTTTTTCTTTTAAAACTTACAGCTTTCTAAACATTAATTTTGAAATATATCTGGGTCACATTTTAACCCAAATAAATTTTTCAATATACTGAAGTCCAGGAAATGAGAATTTAAATATGAATAGGTTAAGGAGCAGAAAACCTGCATAATTTGTTTAGTGAAGATAAGAGTCTCTCAGAGAAAATGTGAAGTTAATTTAACTGAAAGCAGTATGTCTCTAGGGAAATAGGGAATGACTTGTGTATTATAAGTACAGAGAATGGAATTTTATAAACTGATTTTACACATAGATGACAAGATACATTTTTCCTACTTTTTATACTTTGAAGGAAATTTATTTATATATATATATATATATAAGAATGAAGAGAAAGCAAAAAAATAGAGCAATACTAATGAACTGTCAAATGTATATGGCTGCAAAGATAGCTCAGTCATTCTAGCTTCATTAGAAACATGAGGAATACAGCTGAATCCAGTGACCTTGAAGCTCAAGTTGAAAGAATTTCAAATATCTTTTTCAAATTCAAGTAGTTTTTCAAATAGTTTTTCTCATTACTAAAAATAAATAAAACAGAGAAGAAAATTCTAAGTAAGCAACCATAGGTGTTCTCATTTGTGAGAACCATCAATTTTTCTTTGATTTTTAATCCCCTCTCCTGCCACCTCCCTTTCCTCACTTTTTAGGAGAAAGAAGAGCAGTGAATAAAAGAGTTGTGGAAACAAAGTGTAACCTCCAGAATCATGTTCCTTCAGAGGACAAGATAGACCTTGGACATATTGAGGTCTAGAGTGCAATGTAGAAAAACATCTTGAGGAAGTTTCTTGGTTTCTTCTTCTCTGGGTGTGTGAAAGTGTAAATTGATATACTTCATAATCATAGAGGTAAAAATAGAAGCTTAGTGACAAGTAATATTATGTGTACAAGTAAAACTCTTCTGGTCCCACTGGTTAGAGTAAAGCACAGGTTGAGAGAAAGCAAAAAGATAAGAAAAGCATTGGGGAAAACTGAACTGGCTAAAAGACTAGATCAGGGATTCTCAAACTTGAAGGATAAATAGAATCACCTAGAGGTCCTGTTAGTGTGCAGATTGCTGGTCTCTATCCACACATTTCTGATCTAGTAGGCCCAGGTGGAACCCCAAAATTTGTATTCCTTAAAAATTCCCTGGTGATGTTAATGTTACTAGGCTGCAAACCATAGTTTTATAACCATTGGACTAGAGTATTGGGTTTAATTAGATTTTAATGTAATCAGTGGTATTCATATATGCTGATAACAGTCAAGGTGAAAAATAAAAAGATGCATCAAATTGGTATTAACTGATCAACACCTAAATGCATGTATATTAATAACATTCATGGAGTGTTGGGCAGATGGGAGGGGGAAGGAGGAGATGGGTATATACACATGTAAGTGCGATGCGCACCATCTGGGGGATGGACATGCTTGAAGCTCTGACTTTGGTGAGGGGGAAATGGCAATATACGTAACCTAAACATTTGTACCCCTATAATATGCTGAAATAAAAAAAAAAAGAAAAAAGAGAATAAACCAGTAAATAACAACTCCCCCAAAAGAAAAACAAATCAAAAGATGTAACACCTTTCACAATAGCATCAAAGAAAATTAAATATTTAGCCCATTTTTTAATAGGATTGCAAAAACAAGCACCACATGTACTCACCATCAAATTGGTATTAACTGATTAACACTTCAGTGTACATATAGTAGTAACATTCATTGGGTATCAGGCATATGGGAGGGGGAGGAGAGGATGGGTATATTCACACCTAATGGGTGTGGCGTGCACTATCTCAGGGATGGACATGCTTGAAGCTCAGACTCAGGTGGGGCAAAGGCAATATAGGTAACCTAAACATTTGTACCCCTGTAATATGCTGAAATAAAAAGAAATTAAAAAACATGATAAAATACATATTTAACAAAGGATGTGATATATATATATGTACATATATATATATATATAAAACAACAAAACACTGAGAAAGGAAATTGTAGAAGATGTAAACAGATGGAAATTCCTATCATGCTCATGGATTTGTAGAATCAATATTGTTAAAATGTCCATTCTACCTAAAGTGATCTACAGAATTAATCCCTATCAAAATACCACCATCATTCTTTACAGATTTAGAAAAAATAATTCTACATTTCGTCTGGAACCAGAGAAGACCTTTTATAGCCAAAGCAATCTTAAGCAAAAAGAACAAATTGGGAGGCATAAGCTTGCCAGACTTCAAACTTTACCGCAAGGCTATAGTAACCAAAATAGCATACTACTGGCACAAGAACAGAGATATAGACCTTTAGAACAGGACGGAGAACACAGATATAAAACCATCCTAATCATCTAATCTTTGGCAAAGCAGCCAAAAACATACACTGGGCCCTCATAAGACATTAAATCTGCTAGTACCTTGATCTTGGACTTCCCAGTCTGTGGAACTGTGAGCAATAAATTTCTGCTATTTATAAATTACCCAATCTAAGGTATTTTGTTATAGTAGCCAAATAGACTAAGATACGTCCCTTATTGTCTTTTTGTACTGGCTAGAACTACTAAGATTATCGTATGCATTTGGTTAATTTTTAGAGTGCTCAAAAAAGTTTTTTTGTTTGTTTGTTTTAAGTCAATTTTGTTTAGCTTTATAATTGTTTTTCAGGCAGAAGGTTTGCTGAGTCCATACTTGGTCATAGACAGAAGTCCTGCTCCTAATAATCTATTTTTGAAGGCTTATGCATATATTCTCTTTACCTTCATTTTTTTTCAAATAAGTAATTTTGTCTAGAATATCCTTGAGATTCTGCAAAATAATTTTTCCCAAATATTCCTGTAGGCAATTCCTTTCTATGATCTGTATTCTATATCTGCTTTCCAGTTGATATGCATAAGTACTATGTTGGTTCCTTTCCCATTTTTTATTCATGTTTGTTTGTTGCAGGCTACAGGCTGAAGAATAATGGGAGGGAAGGGAAGTGAGCTGAGCAGTCCATTCTCTCTATTTGAGCCTTTCTTTTACGTCCTTCTTCAAAAAGGGCTATTTTCTTTATCCTGGGAGCATACATTGCTTAGATGTTGGATGCAAAGACTTATAACAGATGGTTCTCTACACTAGCATTTGGCATTCACGAGCCTTCCTCCATCCTTTGTTAACTTAACACCCATCCCACCCCCACCTTCACTAGCAAAAGACAAGATTGTAAACGAGAAATGATTTATGGCCTGCCAACATACATTTTTTTTTAATTTTTAATTATTATGGGTACATAACAGTTGTATGTCTCCCGTGTTTTTGTTTAGTTCCCCTTCCCTGTGGCTCTGTGTTATCATACTGCAGCCTTTGAATTGACCTCCTTAAAATGTCTTACGACCCTAGATCTCAAGGTGTTCTAATCAAAGGGATGTTGACTGTACCTTTCAGGATACTGATCCTTAACTTTACAAGTCTGAGGTGGCACTGGGAACTCACAGCAGTGTTTCAGTTCTGGCTTGTCCCTCTTTATCATATGGAGCAGAGGAAATTATTTGTTGTGCTGTTTATTCTCTAGTTTGTTCTTTACAATTTCCTTTTGAAAAGATTTGAGAGAGAATGTGTAGCAAAAATTCTCCTATTTTATTATATTCATTCAGAAGTCTTGAAGTGTGTACTGTTTTCCACAATTATTCCCTGAACTAGTCCCAATGACAAGTTGGGAAAATAAAGAACAGAAAGATTAAATAGTTTACTTAAGGTAATACAGTTAGCCATGCACAAGGAAATAATCTGTCTAGCTCAAGGGTCATTCTTGGCCAACCTACTGATTATTCTCTTGGACACATAATCCTTATAGAAATGATTTCTTCAACCTTACCAGGAAGTAAAAACAGAAAAAAGAGAGATGGTTAGTGTCAAACAATATTTTCACAACAATAAAGAGATGATGGAGAGAATGTGAGGCACACAGAGTTAATGTAAGTTTATATCAAAGTTTAGTGCTTTAACTCCAATTTTAAGACTGTAGATTTAATAATCATTTCTCCACAAACACATATACTACTTAAACTGATAAATGCTTAACTTAAATGTATGTCTAGAGTTGCCACTCTTTTCTTAGATGGAGCTTCGCAATCGTAAGAAATAACCCAAAAGTGGTAAAGGATTTAGGTCATTAAATATGAAATGTCCGATTCCAAATCAGAAGTTTAGTTTATTATACCTCAAACAAGAAGCAGTACAATTAACCAAAGTATGCATCTAAACTTATCAACACAGTTTTTCCATTTTAACTGTAGCTTGTTTATGCCAGAAGAGAAGAAGCCTGGAAAGCCAGTGGCAATAAAACAACAAAAGATATTTTCCACAGCTTGTTGAGAATTGAATATTTTTCCTTGCAAGAAGTGGTCCAAAGCCTGGAAGAAGTGGTAGGCATTTGGTGCAAGGTCTGGTGAATATGGTGGATGACAGAGAGTTTCCAAGTCCAGCTTCTGTAGTTTGAGCAGCATTGTTTGTGCTACATGTGATCGAGTATTGTCTTGCATGAGGATTGGCCTGTCTCTATTGACCAATCTCTGTTGTTTAATTGCAAGCATCCTCATCATTCCATCCAAGTGGTTGCAGTAGACATCTGCTATAATTGACTGACCAGGTTTCATGAAGCTGTAGTGGATAATACCAGCACTAGGCCACCAAACAGACACCATTAGCTTTTTTTGATGAATATTTGGCTTTGGACTGTGTTTTGGCACTTCATCTTTATCCAATCATTGTGCCAAATGCTTGCGTTTGTCAAAAAGAATCCATTTTTCATCATGTGTAACAATACACTGTAGAAATGGTTTGCCTTTATGCCTTGACAGCAAGGAAAGGCAAGCTTCTAGACGATTTCTCTTCTGATGCTTGTTTAATTCATGTGGAATCCATCTATCCAGCTTCTTTACTTTGCTGATTTGTTTCAAATGGTCCAATGTTGTTGGAAAAGCAACGTCAAACCTTGCTGCTAATTCACTCGTAGGAGATGGATTCGCTTCCACTACAGCTCATCATTACCCACTTTGGTCTCAGGTCGCCCACGTGGTTCATTTTCAAGACTAAAATGATGAGAATGAAAGTTCTCAAACCCTTATTGTACTGTGCATTCATTAGCCACATCCTTCCAAAACACTTTTTTGATATTTCGAGCTGTCTGTGCTGCATTGGTTCCATGACGGAACTCATATTGGAAAATAAAATGAATTTTTGACTTATCCATGGTTTCACAAAATTTGCTCTAAAAAATGTGAAAGATAATCACAAGCCAAACCCTGCATTTGGAAGAATGAGGATGTACCTTCACAATAAAAAAAAAAGTTTCAAAGTGAAATGTCAGAGATAGCAACTGTCAAACTTAGTATTTAAGGAGATCGGACATTTCATACTTAATAACCTACTCCGACTGATAACAGTTCCAACTCTAATAACAGTTCCAAAGCAATCAATAGGCTTTAGCACCTTGAGTATTTTCTTTTAGGTTAAATTGTATTACTGTGCTTTTTAAAAAATGGTTGCCACAGCAACCTTAATAATTCACCTTTTGAAAATCCTGGTTTTTTTTTTTTCCGTATCATTTCTCTGGTGAATGTATTGGTCATAGAGAACTGAGAGAGTGGAGGGAATTTAGGGCTAAATGCTATGATTTTACATTCTTACTTTGTGGTTCCAAGTGAGACTAAAGGAAATTATCTTCTACTATGTAGAGTTTGTTTTTCAGGAAAGGAGAAGGCAGCCCTTACATTCACACAGCTGCAGGCTATTAAAATTGAGCAGAATGCAATGCAATCAAAATAAATTCTGACATGAGAGCACAACAATACTTTCAAGTTCTACTTTGGCTGTGCCTACTCATACACAATGGTTTGAAAATCAAACATGAACTAAATTGATCAAATCAATGTTTAGTTTTAAAACATATTTGTGAATAATTGATTGACCATATTCTACTGTTGATTAAAGCTGACTTGTGTGCATTGGCCTAGAGTCTGACAATAATACATAGAAAAGAGAGAGGGTTACCTAGCATTTAAAGTGGGCAGTTTTTAAATGAATTTTTAAAAACCTGTGGAATTTCCCATAATGACTTTTATCCAGATGCTTCTTCATAAATGGGTCTCTTTCTTTCTGTCTCTCTCTTTAAGGTTTGTTCAGCTACCTTTTTCACTCCTCAAAATTTTTATGTTTAAATTGTTAGTTATCCTCAAGGGGTTTAAAATTAAAGCCTTTCTTTATGCAAAACCTAAGCACAAAGACCTAACATGTTACACCAGGCAAAGTATAACCATGGAGTGTACCTATGCACAATTCTCAAATGAAAAATATCAGTAAATCATAAGATATTCAGACAGTTGGATGTCTTGGTGACATGTGGCATACTCTATTTTCCCTTAAAATAGCTTTTTCCCTCCTGTCTCTCTGCACATATACAATCATGTTGGGAAACAGAAAAATCTATTTCACATTCTAGCTACACTAACACATATTTCCGTTCTGACATGATGTCTTTTGAGAGGATGGTGTAGGGATCATTTCCACTTTTATTTAAAATACAATATAGATTCCAAGCAACCTTTTGTACTTAGAAAATTAAAATCTTATGCTTCATCTAGACTTGTGTACAATGACTCACTTGAATTTTTCTACAGATCTCTTATACGCTCATAAGTTGATTCACATTTTTTAGGTTGCAGTTTACTCTCACAGCACAACCAATGTCAAATTTGGAAGATATGCTCATTTACATCAAAAACTTAGTTTTCAGATTCATTCATAGGAGGAAGGAAGGAAAAAAGAGTATCAAGATAAATACATTTTATATAAAAAACAATTAAAAATATTGGCACACACTATTGGTATGATCTTGAACAACTTTTATTTTATAAAACTGCAATGCCACACTTTCCTAATTCTTCACAAAATATTATTTCTTCTTCATTTATTATTTTATTACTAATACTGAAAAATATCATTGTCTAGATTTGATTTTTATATTTAGCATTTTAATAACCCTTCTCACCTTATAATCTTTCTCTTTCTTTTCTTCTTTTTGAATGATGCATGCAGTCTTTGATTGAAGAACTACACAATTTCCTATTATTTCAAGCTTTTGTATATTCGAACTTTTAATAAACTAACTCATAATTCTAAAATTTTCTATGAATACAAGTTGTTTTGGATGGGAAATTTATTCATGATTAATTTTTATTTAGATCATATCCAGTTTTCAGCAATGTGTTCATTCTTAAACAGGAACCAGCAATGACATTGCTTAAATAGGATCTTATAATCAGTTATTATAAATGCATGTATGCTAATATTCTCTCCAAAATGATGTTTCCTTTATGGTCTTGGTAGGAATTAAGGTAAAATTACCTACTAAGAGATAACAGAACTCACTAAACAAGTACTATTCTATGAAACTCTGACCTAATTCACATGTTAGAAAATTAGGACAAATACTCCTACATAACCACTTTTGTCTATAATAGTGACAGATCACCATATATCAAAAAAAGAACATATGCTTGGACTCTCTGAATAGGTAAATTGATATTTTAGTAAGGTGTTTTACAGAAACATTTTGCTGTGCTGAAAAACTGCTTAGGAGAGAGTTCTGAAAATGTACATCTACAATGAGCTTCAGTAAAACAAAAAACAGGGATGTGCTATATTCTCAGAAGTGCTTTGCTTATCTATTATTTAGCATGTTTCTACTGAAGTGTCAGTATTTGCTAATTCAGCCAGCTATACATAGGTAATGACTTATAAATTCTTTTTCTCTTCTGATTTTGGCGGTGCCTGTGCCTCTTTTCCCGTTAGTTTTATCATGCGGAATGTTAAGTTACTGGTTCATCTACAAGGTGGAAAATGAGATGAGACTCATAACATATGTTCTTTAGATTTTTTTTTAAGTTAGTTTGGTAGTTTGTTGTTTCCCCTTCTCCTCCTCCCCCTCACTCCTCCCTCCCTCATCTTCCTCCTCCCCTTCACCCTTTTTCTTCTTTTAAAAAGGATACAGGCCAGGTGCGATGGCTCAGGCCTGTAATCCTAGCACTCTGGAAGGCTGAGGCAGGAGGATCATTTGAGCTCAGGAGTTCAAGACCAGCCTGGGCAAGAGCGAGACTCCGTCTCTACTAAAAATAGAAAGAAATTAGCTGGACAACTAAAAATATATAGAAAAAATTAGCCAGGCATGGTGGCACATGCCTGTAGTCCCAGCTACTTGGGAGGCTGAGGCAGGAGGATCGCTTGTTCCAGGAGTTTGAGGTTGCTGTGAGCTAGGCTGATGCCATGGCACTCTAGCCCGGGCAACAGAGTGAGACTCTGTCTCAAAATATATATATATATATCAAGCTCTGGATTTTATTGTGTTTTTACCCTTTTTGGATGAACAGTAAGTAAAATTTTAGTTAAGCTTAAACCAACATAATTAATTAAGCAGAATATATCAAGAATGTAGCATGTAAAAATAAAAATAAATCTGGGATATGCTTGAAAAGTAGTTAGGGAGTGGAATTAGGGGTCTCAATAGGGGAAAGGAATTCCTCAAAAACTGATTCATGTGATTAACTGTACACCTCGGTAAATTCACTGAAAATCATTTAATTGTACACTTAAAATGGAGTGTTGGTTGTACGTAGATACAGTCGGAGCACTATGTATGTACTCTATGGACTACTTTGACAGAGTAGATTTTTGAATGTAACAAGATAAGTCAACTTGAGTGGTAATATATTTTGGGAAATCAGCTCACTACAAATTGTGACTGTAAACATTGTACTGTAAATG
>CAUYRT010001672.1:0-19769 GCA_963574885.1 Lepilemur ruficaudatus
TATATCTTGATTCAACACACAAGCCTACACATTTGATAAAATTTCATGGAATTTAATACACATACATACCATACACACATAATCACAGAAATGAGGACATGTACAGTGGGGGAAATCTGAATAAGATCAGTGGATTATATATCAATATCATGGTTGTAATATTGTATAGTAGTTTTGCAAAAATGTTACCTATTGGGGTTAACTATGTCAAGGGTACATAGGGTTTTTCTGAATTATTTATTTCAATTGTATATTAATCTATAATTTTCCAAAAGTAAATATTTTAATTCAAAGGAACTGAGAAAGGAAGCACACATCAAAAACAAACAAAATGCACTTGTCAACAGGAAAGAACTAATGGCCTAAGCTTGTACGATTGGAGGAACAAAATAACTGTAGTATTAGATTTTAACCTAATAAGTATTTATGAGTCCCTACTAAAATAAATAAATGGTTAAATAAATAAATTTATACAGAAGGGAGAGCTCTTCCACACAACAGACTTCAAATTGATAAATGTAAAGAAAAGAGGGAAATAGAGAATCAAATTATGTAAAAACCACAATAATAAATTCTCTAGATAAGATCTACTGATGGATGCTAAACTTAGTGAGTGCAAGTTAGGTGAGAAATGGGACAGTCTCAATGTATTTTCCCCAAGATATTTATCAAGTACAATGAGAAATGTAGGAACTTCACATTGGAGGAATTCAACAGACACCAACTTAATTGAGTGAGCAAGGTTAATGTCATCAGTAATAATACATATTGACAACATGAACTCCTTGATAGTATGCATTGAGAAAGTCACAATATAATTGTTGCGGTATTCTTGCCAAAAATACATAACTACTCTACAATCGCCATCAAAATTTGGAGTAACTCAAATGGAGGAACATTCCACAAAATAACTGATTGAGATCCTTCAAAAGTCTTAGAAGTCACAAAATGATGGATATAAGGACACTGTGTACTACTTTCAACTGTTTTGTAAGTATAAAAATAGTTAAAAATAAAGTGAACACAATGAGCCACCACATTTTCATTAGCCTCTAGTTTTAATTTTGCTCCAGTTGAAAATCATTGTTTTAGGGTTGTCTCTCAGAACTTAGACTGAGATATTACAACACTTCTGTCCCCTTTTCCTGATAAGGTCAACCTATGCACATTACGTTCTGTGGCTCCATTCTCAAAAGTAATGTTTCTCCTCCATATAGTTTATATCCTCAAAGGATTGGCACTCAACTGATTTAAACCAATCAATTTATTCTATCACTTGGCCACAGTATTCAATTCAGGGATGTACATGTAAGTCAGTGTGGAAGAATAAGACACAAGGAGGTAGTTCTGGAGGTTTCTTGGTCCCATCAATATGCTGGGTTCTGTGGTTTAAAGAGGTAACATCTGTCACTGTTACAGTCATTTATGACAACATAAGGGAACTTGGCTGACAATAAGGCCAACACAGAGTAGGATGGATCCAAAATAATTTCAAAGAATCTGAATAGGAGCCCTAATATCCTAATATTTTTGTAGTGCCTACAACTCGATGTACTTCCAGAACATAGAGCCATTAATTTATATGAACTGATAAAATTCTTTAGTATAGTTTGGGATGGATTCTGTGACTGATAACATAACGAATCCTAACCAATATTTCACATTATTATTATTCTTTGTGAACTCCTGAACAGTGTTAGAATCTTTGTTACCACAGTGCAACTATCCATTGATTGAAGTTGGCATATAAAATGCAACCTAGTTTTTATCTCTGACCCCAGTATGCCATACACTGTATGAGATGGTATGGAGGATACATAGATGAATGTGAGAGAGTTTCTGCTTTCCAGGAATGTCCATTCTACCACAGAAGTGAAGAAATCTACACAAATAACTGTGAGGTAGAAAATAACATAGTCCTAAGTGGCTATAAATTAAATTTATAAACTTTCAGAAGAATAAGGGATTACTTATGGCTCAGTAGATCAGGAAAGAATAAATAGGAGAGGAGCTGGACACAAGGAGAGCCATTCACTTCTGAGGTAGCTTGGCATAACTCTCCCACAGTTGGTGGTAATAAATGAATTGAATCAAAAATATGTCTTGGGAAGTAAAAAGGCTAGATCAATAAAGTTAGGTAAGGTGCATTACTCAGCTCAGATTGCTGCTCCAGTGAATTTTTCTCTTTTCTACAAAGACAAGTATATATTCCAATATTAGAAATTCTGAGATCTATGTTGATAAGTGGCAAATGAGGTTATTTCTTCTGTGCCTTTGCAATAAATGTCTATTGCTAAAGAAAATCTGTGATTTTATTTTCTTTAAATCGCCCTCTCCCAATTTTACAGCTTAACCCTTGTGTTCTCATTAAATAGCACCATTGTTATTAGTAGTAATAGTAGTAGGAGGAAGAACAAGTAAGTAGAAAAGAAAATCAGGAGATAAATGATCAAGTAACATTACATATGGACACTCCTTATGTCCCAGAATAATGCATATTCTATTATTAATCTTCACAGCTACCCAGTGAGATAGAACTCATTTTTCGGATGAACTGAAGCTCAAGTAATAAAGGATACTGTCTCTAAACAATACAGCTTAGAAGTGGAGAGTTATTTTCTTTCCACTGCACCATGCAGCATAAAACAGGTATTCATTCATCTACTTTTAGGTTTGTATGAGACTCAGTTACTTCAAAACTGGTCTTTATCCTCATCTCTTGCTTTCGAAGACTATCATCCTGTATTAAGCTGCAGATCATTTGTGGTGAATCAAAGCTTAACAGATTACTCATTGCTAATTAAATAGCCTGATTCTGTCCACTGAAGCTAATGCATTAAAGTATTTAATGTTTGTTTGGTAAACTGCTCTACTAAATGCTCCTTTGACTTTTATTGGTAATAAACATTAAGCATTTATGGCCTGTGAAAGCAGCTTCCCATCCAGCTTATGCTGTTACTATTTACAGTTTGTTAATGAAATACCATTAACTTCCTTCAAATCAAAAGTTGTTTTTGTTCTCCTCTTTAACTTTTATTGTATAGCGCAAAGAATAACTTGCTAAAATTTGAATGAACTATGCTTTTACTAGTGGTTTTCTTTTATAACAAAAATACACTGCTAAGCCCAGCACACTTCAGAATTCAATGACAAGGTTCCAGACCAGACATAGATCTAATTCCCTTTCTTCACCTGAAACCCTCTTCTCGCTTCACTGTGATCTTGCTTGGGTATATTCAGGTTTCAGCACTAATAATAAGGTAAAAAAAATCTGACTTTCTCACTTTTAATGTTTTTTGGCTTCTTTTAATCTGAATTTTCCCTTTAATCCTTCGGAATACTGATTTCTTAAAGTCTGATTAACTCATCTTCAGGTTGAGCTCCTCCTAGAGGAAAGAATAAGGAGAAGAGTTTAGGACTTATGAACAGAGTCCTGAATCTTTAGAACCTAATTCCAAGTGTCTGAACATGTCCTCTTGAAATTTTCTTAGTCAAGTCTGGAGGAAGCATACTTATTTCATTTGTGAACCCACTTTTTTCTAAAGTAAAGCCTGACACAGAAGAAATACATTTAAGTCCAAGTTTCCCAATTCCTTTTTGTTGATTCCCTGACTCACTTTGATATTTCTGCCTTTCAGTTCAAAAATGTGGATCCTCAAATGATCACTGAATCTACTCAAAATAGGGAAAGGAGGCTAATTGAAAAATGACTGATTAGTTTATCCTCTAAGGTTAGTTGTGTCCCCAGTTCCTCAAAAGGCAACAGAATCTGGGGAATGTTCTGACCTTTCAAGGAAGCCACTTATAACATAAACTATAAATGAAAGGAAAGCACAGTCCCTAATGTACTGTGTCAATGCTCAAAGAGAATGTCAAAAAATCTGTGAAAACCAAATGCCTTGCTCTATAATTCAATTCACTCAACACTTTTGAGTAGATATACATTTGAAAAGTTTGTTTTACCTGTGTTTACATTATGAATCACTGATGGATAATTTATTTAACAGAAGTATTTTATTCCAAATTTCACCTGCTACTGCTGGAAAGAATTACAGTGGTTGCAAACACTGATTGATAGTAAGAATGAATGATTTGTACTGATAACAGAGAAAGGATGATTTGTCCTGAGAATACCAACTATTTGTATTTGTATTTGTAAAGTGTCTCTGTCTGTCTTGTGCAGTCATTAGGTAGTCAGAATGAAGCAAAGACATTCAGGTGTGGAAAAGAAATATAACATATTTTCTTGTTGAACACAATTTGGCTTTGTGAGAAAGCTGTCCTTGCTTTGTATTAGTCTTTAAGAAAAAATTTCCACTTGGCATCTGACATAAATAATGGGTGTAGTGCTGGGATTTTTGTTTGTTGCTTTAAATGCAAGTTAGGAGCTAACAAAAATAAACATTTTATATATTTATCAATTTGTGCAATAAGTAGTTCTGAGGTAATTATTTATAGGTTTTTGTCAATCAGTAATGAAAGGTAAATGTAAGCCAAGAAGCAAAGCTTGTAGGTTGCCGTATTTTATTTTGTTTTGCTATTAAAATGCTGAAATAAAGCTTCTTCCTCTTTGATCTTTTTATGAGAGAATAGAAGATTCCATTTTTCATTTTAACTATAAAAATACTAGAAGGTAAAAGAATAATATGTTTTAAAGTGTAGGTATATCACAAGTTGAAATCTAGGTAGTTTTTACTGTTATACTTTTTTATACTGTTGTATACTTGAGAAATTTTATTCAGAAGCCCTCATAGTGCCTCAGAAAGGCTAGCAGCTTTACTTCATTCTATGATGTAGGCATAATGCTATCTATCTTATCATAAAATATCTATGACATAAATTCATCCTTACTATGCATCTAAAACATCTAATTATATTTTAACCTCTTTTTCTATTCTAGGACCGGGGAGATTGTTTTCCAATCAACTTAATGTGTGGGTCATACTTTGAGGGTCACCCAGTTATATGGCCTACTTCCCTGGGGTCACTAAATTTGATCAATCACCTTGAACAGGATATGAGTGACCACTCAAACTGACCTATTCTCTTATGCACATAGCTAGTAGTAATACTGAACATGCTGTTAAGAAATGACTAAAAACAACAGTCTAATAACAATATTTGAATAATACTCAGCAAAATGCCTCCATCTCCTCTTTCACTGACAGCACATCTCTTTCATCTTATGGTTTTATTTTTCACATTATTCGGATTAATGTGCTTCCCCACCACCAACTCTGTTCTCCCCTGATTGGAAGGTCTGTTCATGGTTAAGGACATTTAATTTTGTTTACCAGCCCACTATCTTCAGCATCTAGAATTCTGCTTCACATTTTTTCTTGATGTCTCTTTTTTCTTTATTCTGTATTGTTTATTTGTTTATATATATATACACACACATACTTACACACACATATATGCTATGTATGTAATACCTTTACATAATAATGCTAATACTAATTTCTATTGTCAATATCATAGTTAACACTTGTATTGCACATATTTTCTGATTGACATTTTAACTATTTTACATTTATTAGTAAATTTAATCTTTATAATAATCCTATGAGGTGGATAATATTATTACCCCCATTTTATATGTGGAGTAACAAATGTACATAATAATTAGTGATTTTCCAATATTTCAGTAAGCTACAAAGCTGAGATTTCAATCTAGGCAGGTTGCTGCCAAAGTAAGTATGTTCTCTTATCCACAATATTATACTGTAAAAAAAAGTTAGGGAACAGAAGTAAATAAAAGAAAATATCTTTTTTTTTTCAGTTGACACTACTTCATAGACCATAGTTTATTTTTTTAAAGTTCAATGTATTACAGGGGTACAAATGTTTTTGGCTATATGGATCACTTTTATAATGCTTGAATCAGGGTTAAAAGTGTGCCCATCATCCAGATAGTGTTCATTGTACATATTAGGTAGGTTTTCACCCTTCTGCTCCTCATTCCTCCCCCCTGATTGATTTCCATTTAGTTATACTTCCCTCTATGCACACATGGGCTCATCAGTTAGTTCCAATTTAGTGGTGAGTACATGTGGTGTCTGTTTTGAAATTCTTTAGATACTTCACATAGGATAATGGTCTCTAGTTCCATACATGTTGTTGAAAAGGCGTTAAGTCATCCTTCTTCGTGGCTGAATAGTATTCCATGATATACATATGCCACTTTTGTTAATCTACTCATGAAATGATGGGCATTTTGCTTGATTCCCTATCTTTGCAATTGTGACTTGTACTGAAATAAACATTTGAGTGCAGGTGTCTTTTTGATAAAATGACTTATTTTCCTTTGGGAAAATACCCTGTAATGGGATTGCTGCATTGAATGGTAGGTCTACTTTTAGTTCCTTGAGGAATCTCCATAATGTTTTCCACAGAGGTTGTACTAAATTGCAGTCTCACCAAGAGTGTATAAGCATTCCTTTCTCTATGCATCCACACCAGCATCTATTGTTTTCTGGACTTAAAAAAAAAAAGCCATTCTAACAGGGGTAAGGTGATATCTCTTTGTGGATTTAATTTTCATTTCCCTGATAATTAGTGACATTGAGCATTTTTTTCATATGTTTATTGGCCATTTGTCTATCTTCTCTTTAGAAAAGCTTCTGTTCATGTCTTTTACCTACATTTTAATGGTGTTCTTTGATATTTTTTCTTGCTGATTTGCTTGAGCTTTTTGTAGATTCTAGTTAGTAGCCCTTTACCAGATGTATAGCATGTGAATATTTTTTCCCATTCTGTAGATTGTCTATTTGCTCTGTTGATTATTTCACTGGCAGTGCAGAACCTTTTAATGTAATCAATTCTCATTTATTTATTTTTGTTCTTGCACTGATTGCCATTGGGTTCTTCATAAATTCTTTGCTTAGGCCGATATCTAGAAGAGTTTTTTTCAGGAAACACTCAATTCTAAATAAAGTCATGGAAATTAAACAACATACTGCTGAAAGATTATTTGATCAACAATGAAATTAGGAAGAAAATCACAAGATTCCTTGAAATGAATGACAAAAGGGACACAATCTATTAAAATCTATGGGATTCAGCAAAAACAGTCCTAAGGGAAAAATTCATAGCCTTAAATGCCTACCTCAAAAAGACAGAAAGATCACAAATTAACAATGTAATGACACATATCAAGGAAGTAGAAAAAGAAGAGCAAACCAATCGTAAACCCCGCAGAAGAAAAGAAATAACTAAAAGCAGAGCATAACTAAATGAAATCAAACACAATAAAATAATACAGAAGATCAACAGAAAAAAAGTTCATTCTTTGAGAAGATAAACACAATTGATAGACTAGGAACAGAAGAGAAAAGATCCAAATAAGCTCAATCAGAAATGAAAAAGGAGATATTACATCTGATACCATGGAAATACAAAATATCATCTGTGAATATTATGAAAATTTCTATGCACATAAACTCTAAAATGTTGACAAGACAAATTTCTGGAAAAACACAACCTCCCAGACTCAATCAGGTAGAAATAGAACTCCCGAACAGACCAATAATGAGCAGTGAGATTGAAGCAGCAATAAAAAGTCTTCCAATAACAACAACAAAAAAGCCTCAGACTAGATGTATTAACAGCTGAATTTTATCAGACCTTCAAAGAAGAGTTGGTCCCCCTACTACTGAAATGAATCACATCTAGAAGTAGGGAATCCTCCCCAACTCATTCTGTGAAGCCAATATCACCTTGATACCAAAGCCAGGAGAGGACACAACTAAAAAAGAAAACTAGAGACCAATATGCCTCATGAATATAGACACAAAAATCCTCAGTAAAATACTAGCAAAGTGAATTCAACAGCACATCAAAAAAATAATCCACCATGAACAACTGGGCTTCATCCTGGGGATGCAAGTATGATTTGGAATACATAAATCAATAAATGTGATTCATCACATAAACAGAAGCAAAAACAAAGACCATATGATCATATCAATAGATGCATAAAAGCATTTGACAAAATTAAGTACCCTTTCATGATAAAAATCTTCAATAAATTTGTCATAGAAGTAATACATATCAAAAATAATAAAAACCATATATGACAAATACACAACTAGCATCATACAAAATGGGAAAAAGTTGAAAGCATTCCCAATAAGAAACAGAGCAAGGCAACAATGCCCACTATCACCACTTCTATTCAACTTATTTCTGGAAGTCCTACCCAGAGCAATTAAGCAAGAGAAATAAATTAAAGGTATCCATATGGTGATATGATCATATATCTAGAAAACCCCAAAGATTCCACCACGATACTCCTGGAATTTATAAATAAATACAGCAAATACGCATGTTTACAAAATCAATATACACAAATCAGTAGCATTCCTATATACCAAAAACAGTCAAGTTGAGAGTCAAATCAATGACTCCATAGCTTTCACAATAGCTATATAGAAAATAAAATACCCAGGAATACACTTAACCAAGGATATGAATGATCTCCACAAAGGGAACTATGAAATACTGAGGAAAAAAATTGCTGTTGATAAAAAGAAATGGTAAAACATATGATGCTCATGGATTGGTAGAATCAACATTGTTAAAATGTCCATACTTCCCAAAGTGATTTACAAATTCAATGCAATCCCCATCAAAATACCAATTTCATATTTCACAGAGCTTAGAAAAATAATTCTACAATTTGTTTGGAACCAGAAAAGAGCCCAAATAGCCAAAGCAATGTTAAACAAAAAGGAACAAATCTGGAGGCATCACATTACCAGATTTCAAACTAAATCAAGACTATAGTAACCAAAACAGCATAGTATTAGCATAAAAATAGACACATAGACCAATAGAATATAACAAAAAACCCAGACATAAAACCATTCACATACAGCTAACCGATCTTTGACAAAGCAAACAACAATATATACTTGAGAAAAGAATTCCTATTCAATAAATGGTGCTGGGATAACTGGATAGCCACATTCAGAAGAATGAAACAGAATCCATCTCTCTCACCACTCAGAACAATTAACTCAAGATGGTTAAAAGACTAAAATATAAGGCAAAAAACCATAAGAACTCCAGAAAATATCAATTTTAAATCATACTTATTTCTGCCTATCAGATATAGTCATCGCTAACATTTTTGTTTTATTCGTTTATTAGTGTATTATTTTAATAGAATGATTATATACATACAATTTTGTAGTCAATTTTTACAAATTAATTTTTGTGAGTGGTGAGAGATATGGATCCTTTTTCATTCTTCTGCTTGTGGCTATCCAATTCTCCCAGCACCATTTATTGACAGGGATTCTTTTCCCCAGTGTATATTGTTGTCTGCTTTGTCAAAGAGGACTTGGCTGTGTGTGGATGGTTTTATATCTTGTTCTCTGTTCTGTTCCTTTGGTCTAGGTCTCTATTTTTTTGCCAATAAAATACGGTTTTGGTTACTATAGCCTTGTAGTATAATTTGAAGGCTGGTAATGTGATGCCTCCAGATTTGTTCCTTTTGCTTAAGAGTGCTTTGGCTATTCAGGCTCTTTGCTGGTTCTAAACGAAGAGCAAAATTATTTTTTCTAGATCTGTAAAATGTGACATTGGTATTTTGATGGAGATTGCATTGAATCTGTAAATCATTTGGGGTAGTATGGATATTTTAACAATGTTGATTCTACCAATCCATGATCATGATATGTTTTTCCATTTGTTTGTGTCATCTGCAATTTCTTTCCCCCATGTTTCATAGTTCTCTTTGTAGAAATATTTTACCTCTTTGGTTAAGTACATTTCTACCTATTTTTGTGTGTGTGTGTGGCTATTGTGATGGTACTGTGTCTTTTATTTGATTCTCAGCCTGGCTCTGATTGGTGTATAGGAATGTTATTGATTTGTATACATTGATTTTGTAACCTGAGACTTTGCTGAATTTATTTATCAATTCCAGGAATCTCCTGGTGGAGTCTTGGGGTTTACTAGATATAAGATTATATTGTCAGCAAAAGGCAATAGTTTGATCTACCCAAATAGTTTTCCTGACAAATTCAGACAATGTTTAATCCTCCATCCTTCACTTTCTTTTCACTTATATGCAAAACAAAAATAAGTACATAATTTCAATCTACAAAATTGTCCTCTTATTTCTAGCTAGAAATATTGATTACTCAATATGATAATTTTCTGATGTTAAGAAATTTTATTTTTCCATGTAATGTTTATTGATTAAATATAAAGAAGAACTCTATTATTTTGCTATAAATTACATACTTAACTCCAGAATAATCATATCTTAATTAGATATTGATGTGTGGTAAGAAAGAAACAAATATGTATATAGCCAGCTTGAAAATAAAGCATATTTCCTGTCCATTTTATAAATTGTAATCTTCCTTAAAGCAAGCCATTATTTAAAAAAATAAATTATAGGATATATTTGTCATATTGTTGAGAAGGATTTTCTTTGAAATTGTTCATCATAAGACACAAGATGATGTTTTGAGGATGTTTGCAATTTAACTGCATTTCCGTTTTCTTTCCTTGGCGTGTTGAGTAATCTGTTCCATAATGTGTTTTTATAATTCAGGGAGATGAAAAGTGAAATTGATAAAGATGCATAATTGGCTTCTCTTTTTATTGGGTGCTTCTGTTCAAAGTTTTAAGCTATCTTCCCGTAGAATCTTAAAATTCAAAGAAGACTTTGCAGATGGTATTTAAAATGTTTCTCTTTAAGCTGTTTTAGTCCACAGTATTATGTTCTATGTCTTAGAAGAAATAATTAGAGTCTTGAGAAGCAAGATGATGTTGTCATAGGTTGGGTGTTTTAATTTAGCTTGAATAAATGAAAAATAAATGGACATTTTAGAAGTAATTCACATTACTTCAGTTATAATCAAATACTTTATTCAATCCTCAGAAATGTGGATGAGATCCTGCACAAGTATTTTTGAACCAGCGAAAATCTGGATTTTCAAATAACAAACAGCTTTAGTTTCAGAGATTGCCAATAGGGACATCTAAGCATTAAATTATAATTTAGTTTAGTTATATCACATGTTGCCACACCTGGTCTGAATATACCTGGACTGCTATACTAAGCCAAAAAAAAAACCTTATAATTTAATTATCTTCCATTCTATTTTAAAATCATTAGCCCTGAAAACTCAATAAATTGCACAAATAATAATCCCAATTAAAGAAGTAATTGAAGTATAAATCTAGATAGTCCTTAACCTAGTTTGTTCCTAAAATATTCATAACAATTTAAATTTAGATAGGTAAGAGATGGATTGGACTGATGAATGGATAGATATATAGATAGATGCTAAGGAATGAGTTTTGTAATGAAAAATAAAAGCTATGGAGTAGGACAGCTCCCTACCAAAGTCTTTTAAGGGGCCTTCCTAAGTAATCCACACTAGATTGCTTCAGACATGATGCAAATTAGAGTGATAAAAAATAACATTGTGGTTTCTGAATATAATAGGACAACTTCGTAGCTCAGGCAAATCATGTTCATTCAGTGATTCCTTATATCCACATATATATACTTAGTTCCTAATGTGAGCTCAGGGACAAAGTAGGTGCTTTGGATACAACAATGTAAACAAAAACCTTTTTCTGGTCCTTAAGAAGAATTTATTAGTTGGAATCACAACAACAACACACAAACATATAAACACAGAGGCCAGGTGTGGCAACTTGTGATATAACAACTGAATTGGCCTACTTTCTGTGCTGTCAGAACAAACAGTTCAAACTTAGCTAGATGTAATTTATTAACCAATATATATACCAATGTAAGAAAACATGATGACATTTCAATGTCTGTATCAACTGAAATATTCTTATTATCACGATCTTTAATTCTTTTTCTTCTCAAAGGAAGCACAAATGATATTTTGAAATCATTAAAAGTAGTAGAGGCATGGGGGAAAATGTTGATTTGCCAAATTATATATTACTAGTTGTTTTTTTCCATATTATGCTTTTATTTTGTCCCATTTTCATATAATGAACTTGTTGCTTTATAAAATTGATTTTAAAACATTAATATCTCTTTGCTTGACCAAAGATTATTATATCTTCTTGGCTTTGGTTTTAAATATTGCAAAGCAGCATCTGATGATCCTTTCGTGGGGAAAAAAAACTACTCTGATCCTGATTGATTGTTAGGTTATGGCGCTGAGTGAAGTGGTTTTAAACATTAGCAAGTGCTTTATGATGAATAACTGTTAAATACAGTTTTGAAGATCACTAGTTTTTAAATCAAATCATATTGTTAAAAAAAACAGCGGCAGCAGCAAAGGAGTAAGCTAATTGTAAGATATGGCTAAAAGAAGCTAATCTATTCTTAACCTCACTTTATAAGTGACAGCAAAATTAAATGGAGACAATCATGAATCACAGGAGGATGAGAGTTGGGTAACTAATTGGCCTATTTTCTGTGCTGTCAGAATCCTCTCAAGCAATTTTCTTCAATTATAACTGCAAATCAGCATGCTATTTCCTCCACATGAACTATCCATTGCCTGAGGACTAACTAGGTATCCTGGGATAACTCATGATAAATTGCTAGAGACCATTTTCCACTAGTGAATAATTACAGGAAGTTCACCATGAACTACCAGTATTACATCTCTCTAAAAGTCCATGGTGAAAAAAAAACAATCCACAAAAAATAACATTATATACAAAAGGCTGATTGCCTTGATCATCAACAAGAAATAGATTAATCAGCAGGCAAACCTATGAAAAAAAGCAAAGCAAACCAGAAAACAAAATACTGTCCCTATGTGCTTACCTCTCTGCTGGATGCACTTGGCCCACTGAGTGTCAAATAAATGCTGTGCTAGCTGGAGACTTCTTATAGTTTCAGGTTGAGTTGTGCTTTTGTTCTGTAATATTAGTTGAATCAATTCTGTTACCCAGAATGACATATTCTCACTTATGTCATCTGGTTATATAGGTTATTGTGACATATAATCTAGTCCTCTACACATCAACAACCCCAGGGTATTCTCTTAGAAGTGAAAAAAGCACTATAGTTTCAGGTTTTCAGTGTTTACAAAATTAATTAGTCAAATATTCTATTATTTCCAAAATTCATGTTTGTTTTTTTTGTAAATAAGGTAGCCATCTGATAAGCAGATTTCAAGAACTTCCAAAGAAGTGACCATATCTTCTATGGCAATACCCAGTTGCAAAAAAGAAAATAAAATGCTTTGGGGGAGCCTCTAATGTACAGGCTATGTATTTTTATAACAGTCTTTTCAGTTTTAGTATTCTTATTTGTCATCCAGTATATTAAAATCCATGTAACAAGACAACATTACTATAATGTCAAGTCCATTTTATTATACCATAGTGAATTTAATTAGGTAACTAATACTATAACAGTATTTTGAGTCTGTGTTCAGCTCTTCTTTCAAAGCATTTATTTGAGGATTTTACACAAAGTGTACATTCATTCAATAAATATTTTTAAAGGATGATATTTTAAAGCATATATCTATTAGCTATGACACAGAAATTTGCACGTTGAAAGTAAAGTTAACCCTTCGCATTTATATGACTTCTCTTGGGAAGTAACATTCAATTACAGGTCAATAGATACTTAGACAGTTGAAGCAAGGTTTTGAGGAGACAAGAACACATCTTTGTTCTGTAAAGAATCTTATAGATGTCTACAAATACAACTTGGAATATGTAAACACATCAAGTATTCTTTAACAGAAGTAGATTGAACTCTCTTAAGAACTATTCAGCAACTCAAACAAAGCTACATTTATTCTTTAGTTTTGTTTGGTTTTATCCTGAAATTGGTTTAACTTTTACCACAGAAAATCTGCACATAATAGTATGAATTTAATGGTGGCAGATTACATTGTCTTTTTGGTCTTTTTAGTGCTTCATGTTTTAATAATTCTTTCAATGATTGGACACCATATTGAAAAGAATTTAATCTACCCTGCATAGCAAGAGTTGACATTTTTAAAACAATAAAACAAATATTTTTATGTGAGTCAGTCAAAATAAAACTATGCATATAAAAATTAAATTTAGGTGGGAGATTGACAATATTGAACATTTTTGGAATTGTAGTGAGAGTAAAATTGTATTATCCAACTAATACCGATGTATCTCTTCTAGATTGGAAACTTTGTGAAGGCAAGTCCTTGCTTATTTTATTTACCTCATACTATGGTGCTAAGATAGTACTTAGCAACATAGTGGTTGCTTGGTAAATATTTGTTGAATGAATGACTGAATACGTCATTAAAATAAACACAAAATGCCATGATAAAATATCTTCATGATAAAAGTTAAAAAAAGCCTCTTTCCTCCAGCCAGCCACCCATAATGCCAAAAGGAAATAAGGCAAGGTGGCCTTGAACTCCTGCAGCTGTGAAGAAATAGGAGACCAAGAAGGTAGTAAATCCCTTGTTTGAGAAAAGGCTCAAGAATTTTGGTATTGGACAGGACATCCAACCTATAAGTTACCTCATATACCTTGAAAAATGGCCCTGCTACATCTACCTGCAGCAGCAGAAGGCTATCTTCTGTAAGCAGTTGAAAGTGCCTCCCATGATTAACCAGGTCACTGAGGCCGTAAACCACCAAACAGCTACTCAACTGCTTAAGCTAGCACAAAAGTACAGACTAGAGACAAAGCAAGAGAAGAAGCAGAGACTGTGGGACTGAGTTGAGAAGAAAGCTGCTGGCAAAGAGGACGTCACCGCCAAGAAACCACCCGTCCTTTGAGCAGGGGTTAATACTGTCACTACCTTGGTGGAGAACGTGATTGCTCATGACTTACGGATCTTATCAAGCTGGTTATACTTCTGCCTGGCTATGTGTTGTAAGGTGGGAGTTCCCTACTGCATTATCAAGGGGAAGGTCAGATTGGGACAGCTAGTCCACAGGAAAACCTGCACCACCACTACCTTCACACAGGTTAACTCTGAAGACAAAAGAAGCTCTGGCTAAGCCAATGGATACAAAGACATATATAAGATCCTCTGTCACTAGGGAGGTAAATCCTGGGTTCAAGATCTGTGGCTCAAATTACCACACTGGAAAAGGCAGTCTAAAGAACTTGCTGTTATTGGAGTTACAGGATGAATAGCGGCAAGTTCAGCTACAAAAATAAACAAATGGGACCTGATCAAATTAAAAAGCTTCTGCACAGCTAAAAAAACTATCACTAGAGCAAATAGACTACCCACAGAATGGGAGAAAATATTTGCTCTTTACAGTTTTAGATGCTCTTAACAGAGTACAAAGTGGAGAGTTTTAGAACCTTCATAATTGAAAGGAGAAAATGGCTGTTGACTGAAAATAAGGAAACAAAATATTTATTTTTAAGTCAATAGACAATTTAATAGCAGTTTTAGATTTATAGAAAAATTAATATGGAATTACAGAAAGTCCTTATATATCTTCTCTCCCTCTCATGGTCTCCCTGTTTTTAGCATTTGCACTGGTATCATACATTTGTTACAACAGATGAACCTATATTGATATGTAATTATTAATTAAGACCATAATTTACATCAGGGTTCACTGTTTTGTACATTCTAGAAGTTTGGACAAATGTGTGAGTCATTACTGTGCCATACAAAACTAGTTTCCTGTTCCTAAAAATCCTTTGTGTCTTAACCTATTCATTCCTCCTTCCCTCACCTAGCAACTACTCATCCTTTTACTGTCCCCATAGTTTGCATTTTTCAGAATGTCAGTGAGTTGGAATCATACAGTATGTACTATGTCCAGATTGGCTTTTACTGAGCAATATGTTTTTATGATTCTTCCATGTATTTGTTTGGCTTAATAGTTCACTTATTTTTATTGCTGAATAATAACTCCATTGTTTGGTTGAACCACAGCTTATTAACTATTCACCTATTGGAGGATGTCTTGTTTACTTCAAAGTTTTGGCAATTATAGATAAAGCTCCTATAGGTATTCCTATACAGGGATTTATATAAAGTTTTCAATTTCTTTGGGGTATATACCAAAAAGTGTAATTGCTGAATTATACAGTAGTACTATGTTTAGTGTTGTAAGAAACTGCCAAACTTTCTTCCAAAGTGGCTATATGAGTTTGCATTTGCACCAGCAATTAATGAGAGTTTCTGTTGCTCTACATCCTCACTAGCATTTAATGTTGTCATTGTTTTAGGCTTTAGCCATAAGTGTGCAGTTGTGTCTCATTTTTAAAATTTGCAATTCCCTGAGGACATAAGATGTTGAATATCTTTAAATGCGTACTCATCATCTGTATATGTTCTTTGGTGAGGTGTCTGTTCAGCTTTTTTACATATACATGTAAATATATATAGGCTTTTACCTATATTTAATCAGATTGTTCCCTTACTGTTAAATTATCAATATTTTTTAAAATATATTTTAGATATGAGTCCTCTATCAAACAGGTATATTGCAAATATTTTCTCCCACCATATAGCATGTCTTTACATTCTCTTAACAGTGCATTTTGCAGAACAGAAGTTTTTTGATTTTAATGAGGTCTAATATGAATTTCTTATTTCATGGGTCATGTCTTTGGTATTATATTGAAAAAGTCATATTTTGTTGCTTGTTCTTTTAAAGTATTAACTCTAAAATCTTTGCCTAGAAGGATTTCACCTGTGTTTTCTTAGGGCAATTTTATAGTTTAAGGTCTTACATTAAATTTGTTTTTAAGTTTTTTAAATTTATTTTTTATTTCAGCATATTACAAGGGTACAAATGTTTAGGTTACATATATTGCCTTTGCCCCACCCATATCAGAGCTTCAAGTGTGTCCATCCCCTAGACAGAGAGCACTGCACCCATTTGATGTGTACGTACCCACCCCAACCTCCCCCATCTGCCTGACACAATAATATGAATGTTATTACTATATGTGAACTTAAGTTTTGATCAGTTAATACCAATTTGATGGTGAGTACATATGGTGCTTGTTTTTTCATTCTTGGGCTACTTCACTTAGTAATGGATTCCAGCTCTATCCAGGATAATACAAGAGGTGCTAGATCACCATTGATTTTGTGGCTGAGTAGAGCTCCATTGTGTACATATACCATATATTATTAATCCACTCATATATTGATGAACACTTAGGTTGTTTCCACATCTTTGCAATTGTGAATTCTGCTGCTATAAACATTCTAGTCTTTTTTACGGAATGTGTTTTGTCCTTTTGAGTAGATGCCCAGTAATGGGATTGCCAGATCAAATGGAAGTTCTACTTGTAGCTCTTTGAGGTATCTCCATATTACTTTCCACAGTGGCTGTACTAGTTTGCAGTCCCACCAGCAGTATATGAGTGTTCCTATCTCTCTGCATCCATGCCACCATTTATTGTTCTGGAACCTTGTATTTGTTTTAATTTAATCTAATTTTTTTATTTCAGGACATTGTGAAAACAGCCTTTATAAAAAAAATCCCAAAATACGTTAGTTTTTTTTTTTAATAGTTTGAGAGGATTGGTGTTAATTGTTTATTACAAGTTTGGTAGAATTCAGCACTAAAACCATCTGTTGCTTGGATTTTCTTTGTAGGAGACAATTTTGTTACCAATTCAATCTTATTACTTACTATTGGTCTCTTTAAGTTTTCTATTTCTTCCTAATTTAATCTTTATAGGTTTTATGTGTCCAGGAATTTATTCATTTCCTTCAAGTTTTTCAATTTGTTAGTATATATCTGTACTTAATATATCAATGATCCTTTGTATTTCTGGGGTACCAGTTATAATATCTCCTTTTTCAGTTCTGATTTATTTATTCAGTCTTCTCTTCTTTCTTTGATTAATCTAGCCCAGCGTTTCTCAATTTCAGTTATCTTTTAAAAAACAAACTTTTTGTTTTGTGGATTCTTAGCATTTTAAAAGTCTCCATTTTATTTAGTTCTGCTGTGATCATTATTATTTCTTTCACTCTACTGTAATAATTTTAAGTTTGGCTTTTTCTTGCTTTTCTAGTTCTTCAAGGTGTGTCATTAGGTTGGTTATTTGAAATCTTTCTACCTTTTTTATTTTTTATTTTTCTAATGATTTCTTTCTGATAGCTGGAATTCTTTTTTTAAAAAACTATTTAGTGAATTTTTCTCTTTTACCTTTAGTTGACACATAATAATTGTACATGTTTATGGGGTACAGAGTGCTATTTTGATACATGTTTACAAATGTGTAATGATCAAATCAGGGTAATTAGGATATACATCACCTCAAACATTTTATCATTCAGAATCGTCTCTTATACCTATATTATTATTTTTTTTTTTTGAGACAAGGTCTTCCTCTGTCATGTGGGCTAGTGTGCAGTAGTGTCATAATAGCTCACAGCAAGCTCAAACTCCTGGGCTCAAGCGATGCTTCTGTCTCAGCCTCCAAAGTAGCTGGGACTACAGGTGTGTGCCACCACGACTGGCCAATTTTTGTATTTTTAGTAGAGATGGGGGCCTCACCCTTGCTCAGACTGGCCTCAAGTGATCTTCCCACCTTGGCTTCCCAAAGTGCTAGATATACAGGTTTGAACCACAGTGCCCAGCCCTCTTGTAGCTTTTTGAACATTTATTTAGTAAATTATTTAATAAATTTATTTAGTAATTTATTTAGTAAATTATTGTGAACTTTATTCACCCTACAGGGATATAGAGCATTAGAACTTATTCCCACTATCTAGCTACAGTTTTGTATCTGTTCTGTATCCATTAACCAATCTCTCTGTATCCTCCCCTTCTCAGCCTCTGATAATCATAATTCTACTTTGTACATCTATGAGCTCTATTTTTTTTAGCTCCCACATATGCGTGACAACATTCAGTATTTATCTTTCTGTGCCTGACTTATTTCACATAAAATAATGTCTTCTAGGTTTATCCATGTTTATTGCTAATGGCAGGATTTCACTTTTTTATTGCTGAGTAGTGTTCCATTGTGGATATATACTACATTTTTTCAGAGGGTTTTTGCTGTGTTGCTCAGGATAGATTCAAACTACTTGGTTCACCTGATTCTCTTGCCTTAGCATCCCATGTACCTGGGACTAAAGATGCAGGCAACAATATCTGGTTTTACTTTTTTGATTTAGTCATTTATTGAAACAAACGTCCTTCTTAGAACTGTCCTTTCTGTATCTGATAGGTTTTTGTGTATTCTTTCCATTTTTAGTTGTTTCAAAAAATTTTTGCTTCCTTCTTTTTTTTAAAAAAACAACTTTATTGAAGTATAATTTATATAGTATAAATTTAAATATAAATTTATAATTTATATTTATAAAGTATATAATTGTACATTTTAAGTATACAATTAAATGATTATTAGTAAGTTTACCAAGTTGTACAGCTATTCACACAAATCAGTTTAAGAAACATTTCCTTCCCCCTATTGAGACCCCTATTTTCCCATCCCCAACTAGAGGCACCCACTAATCTGCTCCCTGTTTCTATAGATTTGCCTTTTGTAGACATTTCATATGAGTGGAATGAGCTTGAACCTATTATTCGAAGTGAGGTGACACAAGATCGGAAGAATGGGCTCCACATGTACTCGCCATCAAATTGGTACTGACTAGTTAATGCTACGGTGCTCAAATGGTGGTGGTGGTGTCCACCAGGGATTGGGAGTTGAGGAAAGAGACCCACATCTGAGGGATGTGGTGAGCATTGTGGAGGGGAGGGGCATACCACTAACCCATGCTAGGGAGAGGCAAGTTATAAAATGTGACCAAAAAAAAAATGCTGAGTAAAGAAATTAGAAGCAAAATTCCCATCTT